>ML343275.1:0-38076 GCA_005239505.1 Nicotiana paniculata
GTAAGATAAAAATTTAAAATATTAAGATTAGATATAACATTAATATTTATAGCAAAAAAAATAATATAGAATTTGGGTGTGGTCAAAAAATAGTTGTTCACAACTGCGCTGATTGGATTAGTAAATGAATTTGAATTACTGAAAGATGTAAAGCTGCATAAGATACTATACCATCATTCTAACAACTATATCAAATGTTAGGGACATCCTAAAATGGAAACTGTATCACATGAGATAAAAATGACCTGTATCACTTTTTCTTCATTTGCAAGAATATTCATTTTGCATTACACCTTTTTAACAGCACACTAGACTATTTGTTTTAAACACCATAAAAAAAGTAGATATAGGAAACTGGGATAGTCCATATCAAGCCCACATCAACTAGAAAAAATATACGTAAATTTCGGAACATGAAATTTTCTTTATGCCTCGTTATCAACTTGTGTAATTACGAGATCATGCCAAAATGAAGGAAGGGCTAACCTTAACATACCTGGAGTAGGAAAAAATCCGTATGATATTCTTTGAAATGGGTGCACGGTACTCCTTTAGAACCACAAATTTTTACGTTGCTATGATGTTAAGAAACCTCGTTGGAATTTTTAAGAAATCTCGTTGAATTCATGCTGCAGACGTTGGAATTATTTTTGTTTTTATCTTTGAACTCACGCTGCTATCTTTGGAATGGCTTATGTATTGATTCAAGCATAAGTTCTTGATTTTGATAAGCTTTTTACTAAGTGTGGGGGGGGGGGGGGNAGCCACGTTAAACCTTATCCAAAATTATTATTAATTAATCACTAATCTTTTGATTAACTTGATAATCTGCCACTATCCAATAATTAATCAATTATCCATATAATTAAGAATTATCTCAATTTACTTAAAATACTACTCACTTTTAATACACTTTATACGCCTTACTATTATGGCCATGTGGTACCTTGTATGGCAGTAGTCTACAAATACCGGGTATTTTAGCTCGGGCCGTATTTTATCCCAAAATGTTAAAAAATTGGACGAAAATTCATCTTTTTTTTACTTTCTTCCCCTCTCACCTTTACGAATTTACTCATCATTTGTTTGAATTAGCATAATGCTTATAATTTCAATATAATCCCATTCCCAAACTTCCATTAATTTATTTATGGCATACTTTTACGTACTAAATATGGGGGGTAACATAGGGTCTACATATTCATATATTTCATCTCTATTTGCTCAGTTCATGGTGGTTCCTCGTGAGTCTTTGGGTACTTCTGTTTATGTGTCCACTCCGATGGGAAATTTTATTGTTGTGGATCAGATATACCGGTCCTGCATTGTTAATTTTTGTGGTTACGAGACTAGAGCGAACCTTCTGTTGGTCGATATGACCGACTTTGAGATCATCCCGAGCATGGACTGGTTATCCCTATATCACAGCATCCTTGATTGCGATGCCAATACTATTACCTTGGCGATGCTAGAGTTGCCTATATTGGAGTGGAAGGGTTCGTCTGTCAGTGCATCTAGTCAGGTTATCTCTTTTCTGAAGGCTCGACACATGGTCAAGAAGGGTTGTTTGGCTTATCTAGCTTATGTTCGTGATACTACTACAGAGAATCTGGCGATTGATTTAGTGCCCGTGGTCCAGGAATTCTCCGGTGTATTTCCTTCTGATCTTCCAATCATGCAACCATGTCGTGATATAGATTTCTTATATTGATTTAGCTCCAGGTACCTAGCCTATCTCTATTCCACTGTACCGCATGGATCCAAAAAAGTTGAAGGAACAACGTAAGGAGTTTCTAGCAAAGGGGTTCGTCAGACCGAGTGTATCGCCTTGGGGTGCACTAGTGATATTCGTGAAGAAGAAAGATGGGACTATGTGGATGTGCATTGATTACTTCTAGTTGTACAAAATTACCATTAAGAACAAGTACCCGTTGTCGTGTATTAGTGATTTGTTTGACCAGTTACAGGGTGCCAGAGTATTATCTAAGATCGACTTTAGATCAGGTACCATCAGTTGAAGATTCGGGATTAAGATGTTCTGAAGACGGATTTTCGGACTAGATATGGCCATTATGAGTTTCTGGTGATGTCCTTCGATTTAACTAATGCCCCATCGACATTTATGGATTTGATGAACTGGGTGTTCAGGCCATATATTGATGGGAATTTTCCTTCCTATACAATATTTGAAACTTCTTTACCAAAACTGTCCTAATTTTGTATATTACCCACCCTAAATAAGGATTATTTACAAATTATATACAATGCATCATTAGTGCCTTAAATTAGGGGATTTAGTTATATTTTTTTTCCTATTCTCTCTCCATTCATCTCTTAATAAGACCCCTTCCAGTTGTGTATTACCTATTTTAAGCCGTAACAAATGGAATTTCAGTTACAAAAAAGGAAAAAGTATAATTGAGAAGGTTCAAAGTTTTAGTAAATTTCACATTAAATTCAATATCACCAATTCTGCTCGGAGCCTAACGAACCCCCTTCTTTTTTCTGGTTCCCCTCGTTCTTCTAGTGTGTGTCTCTGTTATCGAATACATAATTTGTAGTTTATTTTGTGAGCTCAGTATTGAAATAACAATGCCTCTTTGAGTAGCTATGAACAGACGTTTTGTTTCTACTTTATATCTCGCTTAGTTAGGAGAAATAAATTAAAATATGTGAACCCAAAAGATTAGGTCGTTTGAAACTCAGTTATACCAAGTGCTTTCTAGTGGGAAAAAATTAAATTCAATCGTCCCAAACTTCGGATTCAACTTTGTATTAGTATTTCCAACGAGAATCTATGCTACCGAGTTAATTTCTCACACAAAATTCAAATCTCACATAAAACTGAATTTCTCAGACGTTGACACTTTTAATATGAAACTCGAAATTTCTGCACCCAAATCATTAAGTTCCCATCAATAATCAAGTTTCCCCGTTCAAATATGAATCAGTGCACATGAGTCGATTTGGAATTTATTCTCTACTTTTATGTCCTTACTAAATCAATTGAGAAAAAGAACAATGTATGGTACATCAACATACAAATTAAAAACATATTTCGTAGAAATTTAATGCAAATTTGAATATCTACAACAACATACATAATAAAAATAAATTTCATACAACTAAGTATATACTATACAACTTATCTACAACTTTCATACATTATTTCTATATAGTTAAATACAAATACAATATAATACAACTTAAATACAATTTTCACACAATATGTCTTTTGTATATTTTGTATCTGATTTATATATAGTAAAAATAAATTTCATACAACTAATCATATATTATATTACTTATCTATAATTTTTATACATTATTTCTACCTAGTTAAATACAACTACAATATCATACAACTTAAATATAATTTTATACAAATTTTATACAATACGTCTTTTGTATATATTTTGTATCTGATTTGTATATATTTGTAACGGCCCGACCTGTCGTTTTGTGAGTTATGGCCTCAACCCCCTATTTAGTGCTTTCCCCATATCTTTTTCTACTTATATGACTTGCCGGGAGGTTGTTGTTGTGGTTCGGAGTGATTTGGGACACTTAGACCCTAAAACGGAAGCTTAAGTCTTAGGGTTTTGACTGTAGTTTGAACTGTGTGAAGACGAATTTGAAATAGAGTTTCGTCAGTTCCATTAGCTCCATCGGGTGATTCTGGACTTAGGAGCGGGTCCAAATTATGAATTGGAGGTATGTAGGTGATTTAGGCTTGAAATGACAGAAGTCAAATTTTTGCCGGAGGTGGAGTTTTTGATATTTGGGGTCGGATTCTGATTCTAAAAGTTGGAGTAGGTCCATAATGTTGAATGTGGTTTGTGTGCAAAATTTGAGGTCAATCTAATGTGGTTTGATAGGTTTCTGCATCGATTGTAGAAATTTAAAGCTTCAAGTTTATTAAGTTTGGATTGGAGGGTGATTCGTGTTTTTTTTGTTGTTTGATGTATTTTGAGGGCTCGACTAAGTTTGTATGTTATTTTAGGACTGGTAGGTATGTTTGGTTAAGGTACCGGGGGCCTCGGGTTGATTTCGGGTGGTTAACGGATTATTTTTTGACTTGTTGGATTTGTAGAAAATCTGGTGTTTCAGTTGCTGGTTTCCTTCATCGCGTTCACGAGAGAGTCTCGTGTTCGCATAATGCGTCTGGGAGACCAGCTGAGTTTTTTCTTTGCATTCACGATGTGGTTCCCACGTTCGCGAATATGTGGAACATTGAGACTACGCGTTCGCGATATAGACATCACGTTCGCGTAGAGGAACGGTCAGGTGGTACTCCAGGCATTTAGCCTACGCGTTCATGATGTGGGTCCCGCGTTCACGTAGGGAGAGGTAGTGTAATCTTCCACGTTCGCGTGTGGGGAGTTCGAGAAGGATGTTTTAGACTGAAGAAATTTTTATGCTTCGCGAACGCGAGGCACATTCCGCGTTCGCGAAGAAGGATTTGCCTGGGCAGCATATTATATTTCAAAAAGGAGCGTTTGGCTATTTTTATCAAAACTTGAGTTTGAGATCTCTGATTTGGACGATATTTTGAGGGATTTTCAGAGACATAATGATTCTACACTTGATTCGGGTTATATCCCACTAATCTGTCACTAATTCCATCTTTTAATTTCGGATTTGGGTTGAAAATTTGTGTAGAATAAGAAGAAGTTCTTCAACTAAGATTCTAGGTCTTGATTGAGATTTTGACATCGTATTGGATAATTTTGGTATGAGTGAACTCATGAGTGAATGGGTGTTCATATTTTGTAACTTTTATCCAGTTCCGAGACGTGGGCCCGTGTTGACTTTTTGGGATGATTTTCTACTTTCTTGATTTAGCTCTGACTTCATTAATTAGATTAGTTTCTTATAGTTATATTTATGGTATGTAATTGATTTTTGCTAGATTTGGGCCATTCAGATTCGGATATTCGTGGAAAAAGCATTATTACCGATTGATTGAGCTTGGTTCGAGGTAAGTGGCTTGCCTAACCTTGTGTGGGGGAAATTCCCTTAGGATTTGGTACTGTTGTGATATGTGAGTGCTGTGTACGGGAGGTGACGAGTACGTACACAAGCTATTTGTTGTAAAACCCGATCTTACTGAGTAGCAACCTGTTTTTCTTTTAGTTTGAGTTATACTATTTTAATGAGTATTAGTCTGTTTTCATTCTTAATTGAGTTATTCCAATATGTGTAGTTATCCTGTTTAGTCTAATATCGCAGGTCTACGTGCTTTAACTGCTTATTCGAACTCTTACAACATGCCAAATTGTTTTCTTGTTTTTCCTTGTTCTTTATCAGTCTTAATTGTAGAATTCTTGCTGTTAACTGTGTTGTTTATCGATTTGAGCCATGTGTTTGCTTTTGATACTATGAGGCAGTTCCTCAGGAGTTCTCCTCGCACATTTACTTTTGAGACTACGAGGTGGTACCTCGGGAGTTCTCCCTGTATATTTACTTTTGAGACTACGAGGCAGTACCTCGGAAGTTCTCTCTGCATATTTATTTTGGGACTACGAGATGGTATATCGGGAGATCCCCTACTGTTTACCCCTGTGTGTTGTACCATTATTTTGTTGTGTTCCTTTTTGTTAAATTCTAGTCTCTCATTATACTGTATATTCTCTTGCCTTATTTATTATTTATTAGTGGTCCTTACCTGACCTCTTCACTACCCAACCGAGGTTAGGCTTGGAGCTTACTAGGTACCATTGTTGTGTACTCATGCTACTATTTTGCACATGTTTTTGTGTGCAGATCCAGGTTCATTATACCAGCCTCGCTATAAGTTGTGCATTTGCTGTTGTTCCGGAGACTTCAAGGTACATCTTCCCGCATCCGCAGACCTTGGAGTCCCCCTCATTCTCTTTTGTGTAGTTCTTCCTTTAGTTCTTATAGATATTGATGTATAGAACAGTTAGACAAATTCTTAGAAGCTTGTGAATTATGATGTTCCGGGTCTTGGGGAAATTCTCTGTATATTTCGAGGGTTGATTATTATATATGTCGAGGGGCATTTCTATCAGTTATTTTATTACTTGTTGCTGTTAGTGGTTTATATTTATTCTTTCGTTTTCATTTTTTCCCTCAAATGTTAGGCTTACATAGTCGTAGAGACTAGGTGCCGCCGCTAAATCTCACGAAGGGAATCTAGGGTCGTGATAAGTTAGTATCACAACATCTAGGTTGAGAGGTGTCGTGAGTCACAAGCCGGTTTATTAGAGTCTCGCGGATCTATACGGAGACGTCCGTACTTATCTTCGGGAGGCTATGGAACTGTGAGGAAAAATTATATTTCTTTGATTCCTTGTCGTGCGAAATTTCGTGACATCAAAATACTAAACTTCTGTATTCTATTCTTTCTCACAAATGATGAGGATCCGTACCGAAGGATTTCATGACCAGGCACCCGCACCCCTGCTAGAGCTGTGAGAGGACGGAGTCGGGGCCGGGGTAGAGTTCGAGGATGACCATGCGGTGCAGCTAGATCACAACGCGAGCTACGACAGAGGAGCCCCCAGTAGCTTCAGTTGGAGGGAAAATACTTGAGGTGCCTATTGTTGCACCAGCCCTCCAGGAGACTTTAGCCCAGTTCATGAGCATGTTCAGCACCTTAGCTCATGCTGGATTGATCCCACTTGCCCTACCACATCTCAGGCCTTGGGCGGGGCACAGACTCCCACAACCCGTACCCCTAAGCAGTGGGTACAGGTCTAACAGGCCCCAGAGTTTATACCTATGCAGCCAATAGATCCAATCTAGCACGAGGCTAGGACAACAACTTCTAAGGAGAAGCAACTCAAACTTGAGAGATACAAGAAGTACCACCCACCTACCTTCAGCGGATTGGCGATAGATAATGCCTAGGGTTTTCTGGAGAAGTGTCACCGTATTCTTTGTCCTATGGGCGTAGCGGAGACGAGTGGGGTTTCTTTTACCACATTCCAGCTTAGAGGAGCAGCTTATCAGTGGTGGCGTGCTTATGAGTTGAGTAGTCCAGTTAAGGCAGCTTCACTTACATGGACTCAGTTCTTGGACATGTTTTTGAGAGATTATGTCCCTCAGAGTCTCCGAGATACACGGCGCAGAGTTTGAGCAGCTGCGCCAGGGTGCTATGATTGTGTTAAAGTATGCAGTTCGCTTCAAGGATTTGGCCTGACATGCACCGACCTTGGTTTCCACAGTTCGAGTGAGGGTTCGTCGGTTTATTGAGGGACTCCAGCCCAGTATCCGGATTAGTATGGCCAGGAGTTGGAGATGGGTATTGCTTATCAGAAAGTTTTGAATACTGCTAGGAGATTGGAGGGCATGCTTTCCTGGGATAGAGAGGAGAGGGAGGCCAAGAGGTCTCAAGAGATTTTTTTGAGTATGGCGACACTCGCCATATGGTGAGGATATGCCATAGACTCAGGAGGGATGCACCTCCACAGACTTCTCAGCCACCTCGTGATCCACCAGGTCCTTATGCTATGATTCCAGCACCATCTACCGCCCCACATGCTCAGCCAGCCCGAGGTGGAGGCCAGCTATTATGCTCTTCCTGCTCGTACAAATGCAGTTGTTTCCAGATCTGTCATTACAGGTATTGTTCCGGTTTGTCATAGAGATGCGTCGATCTTATTTGATCCAGGCTCTACTTATTCCTATGTGTCCTCTTATTTTTCCCCGTACTTGGGTGTATCTCGAGATTCTTTGAGTTCTCCTGTTTATGTGTCTACTCGTGGGAGATTCACTTGTAGTGGACCGCGTGTATCGGTCGTGTTTGATTACTCTTAGTAGTTTTGAGACTAGAGCCGATTATTACTTTTCAATATGGTAGACTTTGATGTTATCTTTGGCATGGACTAGTCGTCACCCATTATGCTATTCTTGATTGTCACGCTAAGACTGTGACACTACTACCGCAATTAGAGTGGAGGGGTACCTTAGAGTATACTCCCAGCATAGTCATTTCATTTCATAAAGCTCAACAAATGATTGAGAAGGGGTGTGACGCATATCTAGCCTATGTGAGAGATGTCAGTATTGATGCCCCTACAGTTGAGTCTGTCCCACTAGTGAGGGACTTTCCAGACGTGTTTCCAACTGATCTTCCGGGCATGCCGCCCGATAGAGATATTGGTTTTGGCATTGATTTGTTGCCGGACACTTATCCCATATCTATTCCTCCATATTGTATGGCTCCTCTTGAGTTTAAGGAGTTGAAGGAGAAGTTACAGGAGTTGCTTGATAAGGCCTTCATTCGGCCCAGTGTGTTACCTTGGGGTGCTCCGATCTTGTTTGTGAAAAAAAAAGGATGGTTTTATGCGTATGCGCATTGATTATCGCCAGCTGAACAAAGTTACAGTGAAGAACATGTATCCATTGCCTCGTATTGGGTTCCAGGTGTTTTCCTTGATTGACTTACGTTCAGGCTATCATTAGTTGAAGATTCGGGAGCCAGATATCCCAAAGACTACTTTCAGGACTCGGTATGGTCACCACGAGTTCCTTGTGATGTCTTTTGGGCTGACCAATGCCCCATCAATATTTATGCACTTGATGCACAGTGTGTTCCAACCATATCTTGACTCTTTCGTCATTGTGTTTATTGACAAAAATCTGGTATACTCTCGGACTCGGGAGGATCATGAGCAGCACTTGAAGACTGTGGTTCAGACCTTGAGAGAAAAGAAGTTATATGCAAAATTTTCAAAATGTGAGTTTTGGCTAGATTCAGTGGCATTCTTGGGTAATGTAGTATCGAGTAATGGGATCAAGGTGGATCCGAAGAAGGCGGAAGCAGTGTAGAGTTGGCCTATACCGTCCTAGCTACAGAGAATCAAAGTTTTCTTGGTTTGGCGGGGTATTATTGTCGGTTTGTACAGGGTTTCTCATCTATTGCAGCACCTATGACCAGGCTGACCTAGATGGGTGCTCTATTCAGGTAGATAGAGGAGTGTAAGGAGAGCTTTCAGAAGCCCAAGACAGCTTTGACTACAGCCCCAGTATTAGTATTACTTACAGGTTCAGGGTCTTATATTGTATATTGTGATGCGTCGTGGATTGATCTCGGCGCGGTGTTGATGCAGGACGGTAGGGTGATTCCCTACGCGTCCAGACAACTGAAGGTGCATGAAAAGAAATATCATGTCCACTACCCTGAGTTAGCAACTATTGTTCATGCCTTGAATATTTGGCGGCACTATTTGTACGGTGTCCCTTGTGAGATTTACAATGATCATCAGAGTTTGCAACATCTATTCAAGCAAAAGTATCTTAACTTGCGTTAACAGAGGTGGTTGGAGCTTCTTAAGGAATATGATATCTCCATTTTGTACCATCCGGGGAAGGCCAATGTGGTGGCTGATGCTTTGAGTCGCCAGTCGGAGAGTTTGGGGAGCTTAACATATCTACCAGCAACAGAGAGGCCATTAGCGTTGGATGTTCAGGCCTTAGCCAGTTGGTTTGTGAGATTGGATATTTTTGAGCCGAGTCGAGTATTGGCTTGTGTAGTCTCTCGGTCTTCTATTTATGATCGTATCAGGGAGAGTCAGTATGATGACCCCCATCTGCTTGTCCTTAAGGACACGGTCCAGCACGGTGATGCTAAGGAGGTCACTATTGGGGATGATGGTGCATTGAGGATGTAGGGCAGGCTATGTGTGCCCAATGTGGATGGTTTGCGTGAGTTGATTCTCCAGGATGCTCACAATTCGCGGTACTCCATTCATCCGGGTGCCGTGAAGATGTATCAGGACTTGAGGCAGCATTAGTAGTGGAGGAGAATGAAGAAGGACATAGTGGAGTATGTAGCTTAGTGTTTAAATTGCCAGTAGGTGAAGTATGAGCATCAGTGGCCAGGTGGGTTGCTTCAGAAGTTAAATATTCTGGAGTGGAAGTGGGAGCGGATGATTATGGACTTCGTTGTGGGGCTTCCATGTACTTATCGGATGTTTGATGCAGTTTGGGTTTATTGTGGATTTGCTGACCAAGTCAACTCATTTCAATCCTGTGATGACTACCTATTCTTTCGAGCAGCTGGCTCGAGTTTATATCTGTGTGATCTTCAAGCTTCATGGAATAGCGGTATCCATCATCTCTGACTGGGGTACGTAGTTTACATCACGTTTCTGAAGGCCGTACAACATGAGTTGGGTAATCGAGTGGAGCTGAGCACAACATTTTACCCTAAGATGGACGGACAGCCCGAGTGTACTATTCAAATACTAGAAGATATGCTTTGTGCGTGTGTGATGGAGTTTGGAGGTTCGTGGGATTAGTTCTTGCTAATTGCGGAGTTTGCCTACAACAACAGTTATCAGTCGAGCATCCAGATGGCACCATTTAAGGATCTGTATGGTAGGCGGTGTCGGTCTCCAGTGGTTTGGTTCGAGCCGGGCGATGCTAGATTATTGGGTATAGACTTGGTTCAGGATGCTCTGGAGAAGGTTAAGGTGATTCGGGATCGACTTCGCACAACCTAGTCCAGATAGAAGAGTTATGCAGATCGGAAGGTTCGCGATGTTGCAGTCATGGTTGGAGATTGGGTCTTGCTCTAGGTTTCGCCTATGAAGGGCATCATGAGGTTCAGAAAGAAGGGCAAGCTGAACCCAAGGTTTATCGACCCATTTGAAGTGTTGCGACATGTTGGGGAGGTTGCTTATGAGCTTGCCTTGCCTCCCAGTCTAGCTTGAGTTCATCCAGTATCATGTTTTTATGCTCCTGAAGTATCACGCCAATCCGTCTCATGTGTTAGATTTCAACTCAATCCAGTTGGACAAGGATTTATCTTATGTTGAGGAGCCGGTGGCTATTTGGGACATGTAGGTTCAAAAGCTGAGGTCAAAGAACATTGCTTCTGTGAAGGTCCAGTGGAGGGGTCAGCCGGTCGTGGAGGCGACTAAGGAGGCCGAGCATGATATGCGCAACCGTTATCCTCATATTTTAACCACTTCAGGTATGTCTCTATACTCGTTCGAGGATGAACCATTGTATTGAGAGGGGGAGGATGTAATGATCCAGCCGATCATTTTGAGAGTTATAGCCCCGATCCCCTTTTTACTGCTTTCCCCGTATCTTTTTCTACTTTTGTGACTTTCCGGGAGGTTGTTGTTGTGGTTTCGGAGTGATTTGGGACACTTAGTCCCTAAAATAGAAGCTTAAGTCTTAGGACTTCGATTGTAGTTGGAACTGTGTGAAAATGACTCCGGAATGGAGTTTCGTCAGTTCCATTAGCTCTGTTGGGTGGTTCTGGACTTCGGAGCGGGTCCGCACTGTGAATTGGAGGTTTGTAGCTGATTTAGGCTTGAAATGACAAAAGTCAAATTTTTAGAGATTTTGGCCGGAGGTGAATTTTTTGATATCGAGGTCGGATTCCGATTCAGGAAGTTGAAGTAGGTCCATAATGTTGAATATGACTTGTGTGTAAAATTTTAGGTCAATCGGACGTGGTTTGATAGGTTTCGGCATTGGTTGTAGAAATTTGAAGTTTCAAGTTCATTGAGTTTGGATTTGAGGGTAATTCGTGTTTATGTTGTTGTTTGATGTGTTTTAAGGGCTCGACTAAGTTCATATGGTGTTTTAGAACTAATAGGTATGTTTGGTTAAGGTCCCGGGGGCCTCGAGTTGATTTTGGGTGGTTAACAGATCAATTTCGGACTTGTTGGAATTGCAGAAAATCTGGTGTTTCAGTTGCTGGTTTCCTTTATCGCGTTCGCGAGAGAGGTCTGGCATTCGCGTAAGGCATATGGGAGGCCAACTAAGTTTGTTGTTCACGTTTGCGATGTTGTTCTCGTGTTCGCAAAGATATGGAACAGTGATACTACGCGTTCGCGATACGGACATCACGTTCGCGTAGAGGAACAGTCAGATGGAGCTCCAGACATTTAGCCTACGCATTGGCAATGAGGGACCCGTGTTCGCGTAGGGTCAAGTTGTGTAAGCTTCCGCATTCGTGAGTGGGATCTCGCGTTCGCGAAGGAGGTTTTGGACTGTAGAAGTTTTTATGCTTCGCGAACGCGAGGCACATTCCTCGTTCGCGAAGAAGGAATTACCTAGGCAGCAGATTATATTTCAAAAATGAGGGTTTGGTCATTTTTATCAAAATTTGAGTTTGAGAGCTCGAATTTGGACGAGTTTTTGAGGTATTTTCAGAGACATTGATTGGGTAATGAGTCTACACTTGATTTTGGTTATATCCCACTAATCTATCATTAATTCCATCTTTTAATTTCGGATTTGGGTTGAAAATTGGCTAAAATGGGAAGAAGTTATTCAACTAAGATTTTGGGTTTTGATTGAGATTTTGACATCGGATTTGGATAATTTTTGTTTTAGTGAACTCGTGAGTGAATGAGTGTTCGTATTTTGTAACTTTTACCGGATTCCGAAACGTGGGTCTGGGTCAAATTTTTGGGGCGATTTTCGAATTTCTTGCTTTAGCTTTGATTTCATTAATTAGATTAGTTTCTTATAGTTCTATTTATGGTATGTAATTGATTTTGGCTAGATTTGGGCCATTCAGATTCGGATATTCATGGAAAAGGCATTGTTACCGATTGATTGAGCTTAGTTTGAGGTAAGTGGCTTGCCTAACCTTGTGTGGGGAAAATCCCCTTAGGATTTGGTAGAGTTGTGATATGTGAGCACCATTACGTGAGGTGACGAGTACATACACGGGCTATTTGTTGTAAAACCCAATTTTACTGAGTAACAAGCTATTTTCCTTTTAATGAGTATTAGTCTGTTTTCATTCTTAATTGAGATATTCTAATATGTGTAGTCATCCTTTTAGTCTAATATCGCATGTCTACATGCTTTAACTGCTTATTTGAACTCTGTGCAGCATTCCAAGTTGTTTTCCTGGTTTTCCTTGTTCTTTATGAGTCTTAGTTGTAGAATTCTTGCTGTTAACTGTTGTATTTATCGATTTGAGCCGTGTGTTTACTTTTGAGACTACGAGGCGGTTCCTCGGGAGTTCTCCCTGCACATTTACTTTTGAGACTACGAGGTGGTTCCTCGGGAGTTCTCCCTGCACATTTACTTTTGAGACAACGAGGCGGTACATCGGGACTTCTCCCTGCACATTTACTTTTGAGACTACGAGGCGGTACTTCAGGAGTTCTCCTTGTATATTTACTTTTGATACTACGAGGCGATACCTCGGGTGTTCTCCCTGCATATTTATTTTGGGACTACGAGACAGTATCTCGAAAGATCCCCTGTTGTTTACCCCTGTGTGTTGTACCGTTATTTTTCTGTGTTTCCTTTTGTTAAATTCTAGTCTCTTATTATACTATATATTCTCCTGCCTTATTTATTATTTACCAGTGGGCTTGACCTGACCTAGTCACTCCTCGACCGAGGTTAGGCTTGGCACTTACTGTGTACCATTGTGGTGTACTCATGCTACTCTTCTGCACATGTTTTCGTGTGCAGATCCAGGTTCATCATACCATCCTCGCTATTAGTTGTTCATTTGCTGCTGTTCCGGAGACTTCAAGGTACATCTACCCGCGTCTGCAGACCTCGGAGTCCCCCCCTTTCTCTTTTGTGTTGTTCTTCCTTTACTTCTTCTAGATACTGATGCATAGAACAATTAGACAAATTCTTAGAAGATTTTGACTTATGATGTTCCGGGTCTTGGGGAAATTCTATGTATATTTCGAGGGTTGGTTATTGTATATGCCGAGAGACATTTCTATCAGTTATTTTATTACTTGTTCCTGTTAGTGATTAAGATTTATGCATTCATTTTCATTATTTTTCCACAAGTGTTAGGCTTACCTAGTCGTAGAGACTGGCTGCCACCGCGACCTCTCACGGAGGGAAGATTGGGTCGTTACAGTATTTTGTCTGTGGTGTGTGCTTTTTCCTCTCTAAAATTCCAATGAAAACTTACTCATTTAATACATTTTTGATGCATATCAACAACTTGATGTAAAAATATAGTATTGATAACTTAAATACAAATTTTATACAATGATTCATACATTATACAACTATTTTTCAACTTTCATAAAACATTCAAATAAAAAAAATATATATAACTACAACAGAATAAAATTTACATACAATTATAATATAACTTTACTACAATTTTGCAAGTATATTGCATGTCATGTGTTCTCTTCTTCTTCGAGTTTCAATCTTAAATTCAACAAAAATCAAGAATAATCATCATCAAAACACCCTCAAAATTGATATATAAACTCCAAACAATATTCCCAATTTTTTGCAACAACTCCCAATCCAAACAAATAATGGTTTTTGAAAACCCAAATTCGATTTCAAAGCTTCAAAGCTTTTTAACGGTTGTCAATGGTAGAGAGTAACAACTTCAAAATTTATAATCCTAAAGAGAACTAGGAGAGATTAAAGTATCCGCATATATTATAGCCCAACTAAAGTGAAGTGACTCTTCAGGCTTTGCAATTTTAACTTCCCTGAGCATTCGTCTTTTCAAATCATAAAATGATATTCCTTGTGAGTCTTCAGGATTTGCAAGAGAGAGATAGAGACATATGACCAACTAAATTAAAGTGAATATTCAGGCTTTGCAAGAGAGAGAGAGAGAGACATTGAGAGAGAGTGGCAGAGAGAGAAAAGGGATAAGGAAATAACTGATATTCCCTATTCAATTCCTAATATAAAGGGATACTCATTTAAAACGTATTTATATATAATTGGTAAATTGTATATGACAACATAATTAAATTGAAACATGAGTAGGGAGGGTAATGAGGTCTCAAATAGTATATAGGAAGGTAAAAATCCCTATATTGATTTGTTTGTCAATGTCTTGATTGATGACATTTTGATCTACTCCAGTGGCATGGAAGAGCACGAGCATCATTTGAGAGTGGTGCTTCAGATCTTGTCGGAACATAAATTTATGCTAAGTTCTCCAAGTTTTGTAGCATTCTTGGGGAATGTTGTATCATGCAAGGGTATTAAGGTAGATTCCAAGAAGATCGAGACAGTTCAGAGTTGGCCTCGTCCTACCACGACGACTGAGATCTGGAGCTTCTTGGGGTTAGTAGGTTATTATCGCCGGTTTGTGGAGAGCTTCTCATCTATTGCAGCACCTTTGACTATATTGACCCAGAAGGGTTCTCCGTTTCAATGGTCCGATGATTGTAATGTGAGCTTTCAGAAGCACAAGACCACATTGACATCAACACCGGTGTTAGTGTTTCCTTCCTGTTCAAGTATGTATAATGTGTATTGAGACACTTCACGCATTGGTTTGGGTTGCATATTGATGCAGGAGGGGTGATTTATTGCATATGCTTCACGTCAGCTGAAGCTCCACGAGAAGAATTACCCTGTACTTTTTTTGGAGTTGGCCGGGATATTTCATGCTCTTAAGATCTAGAGGCATTATCTTTTTTGGGTGTCTTGTGAGGTTTACCCCGAAAATCGTAACTTGCAGCATTTGTTAAAGCAGAGGGATCTCAATTTGAGGCAGGGTAGGTGGCTTGAGTTGCTAAAAGATTATGATATTACCGTCCTTTATCATCCAGGAAAGGAGAATGTGGATGCAGATGCCTTGAGCAGAAAGGTGGAGAGTATGGGTAGTTTGGCATTCATTTTAGCAGAGGAGAGACCACTAGCTTTGGACATTCAGTCCTTTTTTAACATACTTGTGAGGTTGGATATTTCAGATCCCATCTGAGTTCTTGCATGCATCGTCACCCAGTCTTCACTATTTGAGTAGATCAAGGCTCGTCAGTTTGATGATCTGCACTTATTGGTTCTTAGAGAGACGGTACCACAGGGTGGTGCCAAGGAGGTTACTATAGGCGAGGATGGTGTTCTGCGGCTCCAGGGTCATCTATGTGTCCCTAATGTTGACCGATTGAGGGAAAAGATTCTAGAGGAGGCACACAGTTCCCGGTATTCTATTCATCCAGGTGCTAGTAAGAGGTATCGCAACCTCAGACAACATAATTGGTGGAAGCGGATGAAGAAAGACATAGTTGAGTATGTGGCGAGGCGTCTAAATTTCCAGCAGGTTAAGTATGAGCAACAGAGGCCCGGTGGCCTACTCCAGCAGATGGTTATACTTAAGTAGAAATGGAAGTGCATTACTATGGACTTCGTAGTTGGGTTGATGCGGATCTTGCGGAAGTTTGATGTAGTTTGGGTCATTGTCGATGTTACACCCCGTGTTTTTGTACGTGAAAGTATGTCATAAGTGAATTGATGAAATCTTGGAAATGAGATATTACATCCCGCATTTTCGTACGTTAAAGTTTCGTCGTAAGTTAATCGACGTAATTTCGGGAATGGGATTATTTTGAGATTATAAGCATTATGTTATTTCAAATAAGTGTTGAGTAAATTTGTGAAGGTGAGAGGGTAAGAAAATTGAAGAAAATGAATTTCGTCGAAGTTTGACATTTTGGGATAAAATATGGCCCGAGCTAAAATACCTAGTATTTATGGACTAGTCCATACAAGGTACCACTTGGCCATGATAGTAAGGTGTATAAAGTGTGTTAGGAGTAAGTAGTATTTTATGTAATTTGAGATAATTCTTAATTATGTGAATAATTGGTTAATTATGGATTTTTAGTGGAAGATTAACAAGGTAATTAGAAATTGTGGATAAATATTGTGGGGGACACTACCCCAACATGGCAGCCAACTAAGCCCCAAAGGGTGACTCTTTTTGCTAGAAGATAGGTAGAACAATTAGGCAAAATATTTGGCCAAGTAACATGATACAAAAGAGTCTCTAATTCATTTAGGTGAGATTCATACAAATTGGCAATGATAACGTGATTCATACAAAATTTACAACAAATATCTCTCATATACTACATTAGGAAAGAAAGCTTCAGCAAGGGTAATAGTTTATAATAGCAATGTATTTCCTTCAAACCTTTCATACGAAGACCATTTAATATTATAGAAACGTGGGATTTGCGATTCTAAGGGAGTACAAGGCAATCTTTCTCAAGAATATCATACAGATTGTTCCCTATTTTGATCTCGCCGTTATGTGTTTCATCGTGATTGGCGTGTGTTAGAAAGATTATCAAGAGAATCGGTTCAGGTATGTTAAGTCTATCTCTTCTTTCCCTTTGTCATGATCTATGACACAAATGAAACGAGCAAATGCACAACTTCTATAAATGACTCTATTCATAGAAATGCTAGAGATGCTTATATTCTTGATTCCCCATATGTCTTATTATTCCATCGTCTGTTCATCAGTCTCAGAAAATACGTAAGTTGATAAAGTTTATTTTACGATATTAATCAAAGGCATAATGGTCTTATGACATTCCGAAAGATTTTATTGACGTACTTCTCATGCATTGCATTCATTTATACATGCACATTGACCCATGACCAGATATATATATATATATATATATATATATATGTATGTATATATATATATATGTATGTATATATATATATATATGTATGTATATATATATATATATGTATGTATATATATATATATATGTATATATATATATATATATGTATGTATGTGTGTGTGTGTGTGTATAAACATGTATATGGGAAAAGGTTACGGCGTTATATATGCACCACCACCTGATCAGCTGGTATATGTTGATGATTTGCCCATAGTGGCCAAGATGATATGGTGGGATGCCCTTAGAGGCTTGATGATGTTATGAACGCATATACCCATGCATGGTATGGGTCATAACATTATACTGTTAAATGATTCACAGAGATATTCAAATATAGATGTTGAGTCTTTTACTCCATGTTTCTCTCATGTATATTATTTACTGATTTTCATTCCTTACATACTCGGTACATTATTTGTACTGACGTCCCTTTTGCTTGGGGATGCTGCATTTCATGCCTGCAGTCTCTCCAAGTAGTCTATCAGCTCAACGGAAGATGTTGGTGCGCTCCATTTGCTCCAGAGTTGCTTGTTTGGTCTGTACGATTTAGACGTGTATTGTTTGGTATGGCGGGCGCCTGTCCTGACCTTTATGATAGGTATGTACTCTTAGAGGCTTGTAGGAAGATGTCATGTATACTGATATTTGTATTGCCTTGAAGGCCTATTTAAAGTATATAATGGAACACTGGTCTTATAGGCCCGTATGTCACATGTTTAAGTTTCTATATCAGGTTGGGTCGTTCTATGTCAGGTATTCCCTCATGTTTACTCTAGTCGTATCATGATGTGCATTCTAGCCCACTTATCTATAATGATGTAATAAGAAAGATACGTTTCATTGGTACTCGGCTGAGTAAGGTACCGGGTGCCCGTCGAGGCCCGTTGGTTTGGGTCGTGACAGCCACAGGTTGATCAATTCGGCACACTTCATTTAGGTTGTGACCACGTATTCTTCCGAAAGGTTGGCCTAGATTTATATTCAGGAGATTGTTCGGTTGCATGGAGTTCCTATTTCCATTATATTAGTGTAACGACCTGATCGATCATTGTGCTTTCTAGAATCCCGTTCCCCTAAATAAGACTCTCTGTACGGGCGTTTATTATTTTATGACTTGCGAGGATGGTTAGTTTGAGATTGGGAAGGGTTCGGGTTGAAATCAGAACACTTGGTTCCTTAAGTTGGACTTAAAAGGCTAAGTTTGACTTCGATCAATATTTTGAGTAAATGACCTCGGAATCGGGATTTGACGGTTCCAATAGGTTTGTATGATTATTTCAACTTGGGCGTATGCTCGGATTGGTTTTGGATGACCCGGGAGCGTCTCGGCGCGTAATATTGAAAGTTGTTCTTTGAAGATTTAGAAGTTCTTTAAATTTTGTTTGAAGCAGGTTTTGATGATATCGAGGTCCAAATGGAATTCTGAGACTAGGAATAGTTCCGTATGTCGTTTAAGACTTGCATGCAAAATTTTGTGTCATTCTGAATTGATTTGATAGGAATCGGACGAGCGGAAGTCTTTTTAGAAGTTTTTGAGTTCATGAGTCAATCCATGCGTTTTGGCATACGATCTGTGGTTTTTGATGTTATTTCAGTGTTTTGACCAGTCGAGCTAGTTTGTATGAGGTTATTAGACTTGTGCGGGTAGTTGATGTGGAGACCCGTGGGCTTGGGTGAGTTTCAGACGTGTGGTAAGAGTTGAAAACACATCAGTTTTCTAGTGTGAGTGTTGGTGCTGCAGGTCTCAAAAATATGAGAAATAGTTCGCATTTGTAAAGAAGCTCGACTTGGGCAGTGTGCGCATTTGTGACACCTGATCCACATTTGCGACCTCAGCAATGTTCGCATTTGTGACACTTTCGTCGCATTTGCAACCTCAACAGCTGAAGCCCAGGGTTCGCATTTGCGATGGTTTTGTCGCATTTGCGAACCTAGTGTCGCAAATGCGACATCAGAGGCCTATGCCCAGCTCATTTAATATGGGACTTAGACCATTTATCTCATTTTTCTTTCATCTCTTGGGCGATTTTTAGAGCTTTTGGAAGAGGATTTTCATCTAGCCCTTTGAGGTAAGTAATTTCTACACCACATTAGTTAAATACATAGATTATGGTAGATTAACATGTAAAAATTGGTAAAATCAAGGGTTTAAATGTTTTGGGTAAAATTGAGATTTTACCACGAAAATGGTTATGGAATTTGATCAAACTAATATATTTATCTTCCTAAGGTTATGGGTAACAACTTTCTTCGAACATTTCTGAAATCTGGGCACGTGGGCCCGGAGGTGAATTTTGAGAACCTTACATTTTGGGTTGGTTAATCTCTTAAATAGTTGGAATACAAATTTTTGAGTATGTATTAATTAGCTTATATACTATTTGATTAGTTTTGGGCTGATTCAGCACCAAATTGAGGGTGTGAGCACTTTCTTGGTCCGAAAAGTAGGCTTGGGACGAGGTAAGCCTCTTTTCTAACCTTGTAAGAGCGAATTAACCCCATAGGTGAAATTAAATTAATATGAACTTCTGTTTATGGGGGGCTACGTACGCACGATTTGGCGAGAGTCCGTGCATAGCTACTATTCATGCTTATGTCCGGGTAGATTTAGGCTTACACCATGCTTTGTTGATATCGTTGCTTGTTTGTGCTTACTAGTTGCTGGATTAAAGCTAAAGTTGAGGTTTTCCATATTTTTAAGTTCCAAATTGAGTTTCTTATTTTTAGAAGAAATTGAGAGATGCTACGATAAATTGAGAAAATCTACGTTCAACTGTTTCGCAAATATATTCCGCGAGCGGAGTAAATTTCCACTACTTTTGTAACGACCCAACCGGTCGCTTTGCATATCGGACCCCATTACCCTAAATGAAACTTTCCATAGTGGCTTTTTGTGATTTATGACTTGCGGGGACTAGTGGTCCGGGATTCGGAGGTGTTTAGAGTGCAATAGGAACAATTGGTTCCTTAAGGTTTGCCTTTTAAGGCAAAGTTTGACTTCGGTCAACATTTTTGGTAAACGACCTCGGAATCGAGTTTCGTCGGTTTCGGTAGCTTCATGTAATGATTTCGAGCCTGGGCGTATGTTTGGAATGGGTTTTTGATGACAGGGGGGAAGTTCGGCGCCCAATATTGAAATGAGAAGTTCCTTAAGTTCATATTTTGGTTTGGGACGTGTTTTTGTGTTATCAAGGTCCGAACAGAATATTGAAATCGGGAATAGTTTAGTTATGTTAATTATGGCTTGCCTGCAAAATTTGGTATCATTCCGAGTTGTATAGGTCGGTTCGGCACGTTATTAGCGAAGTCTAGAAAACTTAAAGTTCTTAAGTTCGGTTCTTGGGGTTTGGGGGTGTGAGTTCGAGTTTTAGCATTATTTTGGGTGTTCCGAAGGATCCAGTGAGTCTGTATCATGATTTGGGACTCGTTAGTATATTTGGACTAGGGCTCGGGTGGGCCTAGGTGCATCCCGGGCACCTAACGGGGCTAAAAACCAGCAAAACATAGTTGCTGGTGCACCTGTTCTGGTGTGACCGCAGGTGTTGTTGCCCAATCGCAGGTGCGATCCCCCAGTGGCCTGGCCAATTATCGCAGGTGCGAACAATATTCCGCAGGAGCGGAACCGCAGGTGCGGTCTACACTCTGCAGGTGCGGGCCTAGGCTCTCCAGCCCATTTCCACAAGTGCCTGATTTTTCTCGCAGGTGCGAGACCGCAGGTGTGGTCCTCGAGCCGCAGGTGCGAAAACATTGTCCAGGCAGTGTGTTTTTATACACGGGTTTTGAACACATTTTCTCATTTCCTTCTTCTTCCTTGGGAGATTTCCTCCATTGTTAAGGGGCTAACGACCTGGTCTTCTAAGGTAAGTAAACTCTACCTAAAAATTAGCTTCATGCATGGATTTCCAGCTTAATTAACTACCTAAATTAGTGAAAAATCAAAAATTTGGGTAGTAACCTAGAACTTGTGATAATTTTAGAATTTTCTGTGAATTTGGCTATAAATCAAGTAAGAATCGTATATTAATGATCCTTAGGCTTTGGGTGAGTGTTCCCTTTGAGAATTATTGGAATCCGAGCATGCGGGCCTGGGGTTGGATTTTGGGAATTTCTCAAGAATGTTGAATTATGGAAAATAATTAGGATAATTTCCCTATTTTTAGCATGCATTGATGTTATTATACCGTATTTGGCTAGTTGCGAGTCCTCGGGTGTAGAGTTCGAAGATTCGGGCGCATCATTCGTCCGAGGGGTAGATTCTACACGAGGTGAGTCTCATTTCTAACCTTGTAAAGGGGAAATTGTCCCCTAGGTGATTTAAATGCTATATGTGATAATTTGTGGGGGCTACGTATGTAAAAAGTGACGAGAGTCCGTGCGTAGCGACTATTACTATTATGTCTGGGTAGTTAGGCCACATCATGCCTTGTGTTTTTCCTTGATATGAACTTTATGCATGCTGAATTTACATTTCATATTGCTTACATCCCCAAAGTCATGAAATTTGAGAAAACTTGTAAGAAATTGATCATGGAAGGGTATTCTCTTTTAAGAAAGGAATAATGTATGTGCATGTGACCGCCTCACAAATTGTATTCCGCGAGCGGAGTGTGATTTTACCCCCACTCTTATGAGAGACACACTTTTGGGACGGGCCGATCGATCCTTCGGCAGTGCCCAGAGAGATTGAGAGATGCACTTTTGGGATGGGTCGGTCGATCCCTCGGCAGTGCATAGAGAGATTGAGAGTCGCACTTTTGGGACGGGCCGGTCGATCTTTAGGCAGTGCACGAGTGTGGCTATCCTGTGACTCTGGCCGGTTGTCCTTACCGTGCATGCGTATGATTTATTTGTTATTAAATTTCATGCAATTGATCTGACAGACATATGGGTAAAAGTGAAGTAGAAATTGTTTTATTCATCCTCAGTGTTCTTCCTGGATTTCAGTAGCTTACAGATATACTTGTTGCTTCACTGCCTTACATGACTACCGTTTTTATTACATTCTGTTAAATTATACTGTTGGACCTTAGTGAGTGTCATGCTGACTTCTCGTCACTACCTCTTCGGGGTTAGGAGGGATACTCACTGGGTACATATATATATTTATGTACTCATGCTGCACTTTTGTACTTAACTGTACAGGTTCTGGGGTTGGTGTTTCTAGTTATCCGACCGGAGCTTGACATATTCCGGACCTGACTCCACGGTGAGCTGCCTCCCTTGGCGATTCCCAGCTATGCTATGGAGTTATCTTTTGTTTATTTCTGTCTATATCCTTTGAGACAGCAGTACCTCTTGTATCATCTTTTGCATATTCTACTAGTCGCCTACTGACTTATGACACTAGTTCCTGACACATACTTAGTAGATTCTTATTTTGGGGACTGTATATATATTGGATCACGATCATTTTGGCTGTATGTATTTAAATCGATAATGCTTCTGCTTTTATTTTAGTAAGCTAAGGGTAGAACTTTGGGAAATATGTGGGGATGGTGTGTTAATAAGGAAAATCTCACTAATAAACAACCGTTGGCTTGCCTGACCCCGGTGTTGGACGCCATCACGACCGTGTGGGATTTTGGGTCATGACAACGTGGTATTAGAGCACTAGGTTCACGTAAATCTCACGAGTCACGGGCGAACCCGGTAGAGTCTTGCGGATCGGTACGGAGACGTCTGTACTTATTCTATCGTGCAGCCTATGATTTACTAAACTCCTTCTTTTATTTTGTCACAAATGGTGAGGACGCGTGCATCTGATGTTCCGGACCTGGTAAGGGCCGCTACCCCTACTGTCTGAGGCCGGGGGAGGGCACCGACCCATGGTAGAGGATGAGGGCGTTCCAGAGCTATACCAGTCCTGCCACTAGAGGACCCTATATTAGAGGAGCAGGATGAGGTGCCTCCAGCAGATCCGGCACCCGTAGACTTTATGACAGTGTCAGGCTTACAGGCAGTCATGGCCCGTATGATGAGATTCATGGACACCATGTCCCAGGATGGTTTATTTCCAGCAGACCCTGCCACTTCACAGGCGGGAGGGGGAGCCCAGACCCCTACTGCCCAGGCTGCAGGACCGACAACAAAATTACATCCCACCCCGGGTACACTGTTTGTGGATGGTACCCAGCCTGTAGTGGCAGCACCGGAGCCCAGACCAACTGTGGGTGGCGACCAACATAAGATGTTAGACAGATGGACCCGCTTGTGCCCTCCAGTCTTCGAGGGTGAGCGAGGTGAGGATGCCCAGGACTTCATTGATAGGTGCAGGGATAGACTGCACAACATGGGGATCCTAGCGTCCCATGGAGTGGACTTCACTTCATTCTAGTTAGAGGGAAGAACTCGCAGGTGGTGGCAATGTTATATTCTCAGCAGTCCAGCCAATTCTCCTACTATCACTTGGGAGCAGTTAACGCAGATTTTCTTGGATAGATATATTCCACCCTCTGAGAGGGAAGAGCTGAGGGGTCAGTTTGAGCGGTTAGAGTAGGGGAAGATGTCCGTGACATATTATGAGGCCAGATTTTAAGAGCTGTCACGCCATGCTCTTATGATATTTCCCACCGATGCTGAGAGAGTTCGGAGGTTTATAGCAGGGGTGCATCCGGGTATTAGACCACCATGGCTCGAGAGGTGGAGATGGGTACCCCTTATCAGCTCGTAGTGGAGATTTATCATAGGATTGAGGGTTACCGATTGAGGAGCAGGGTCAGCAAGACAAGAGGGCTAGGTTCTCAAGGGATTTCAGAGGTGCCCCAGCTAGGGGCAGGGGTCAGCATAGTAGTGGTCAGCCCAGCAGGCCTTTATATTCAGCACCTCCACCACCTCCTCGAGGTGTTCCAGCGAGGCCTCATTTCAGCGCCTTGCCAGAGCGTTCCTACCGTCCTCCAGCCATTCAGAGTTCACACAGTGGTTGTTCCATTCATCAGAGATCCTCCGATCCTTATTTTAGTGCTATGCCTGAGGGATCTCATCGCCCTTCGGCCCTTCAGGGATCTCCTCGGGGCAGCAGACTGTGCCACCTGGACATTGTTATGAGTGTGGAGAGCAAGGTCAATGAGGAGGCAGTGTCCCCAGTATCGGGGCACGGCCGTACAGCAGAGCTATCAGTCGATGGGTCCGGAACCAGCAGTCTGACCATCTAGAGGTGGAGGACAGGACGGCAGGGGTCGTCCTAGAGGTGGAGGCCAGTCGGGGGAGGTCAGACATATCTTGTTCCCTCCGGTGGGGCTCAGTCTTCAGGTGCTCCAGCAAGGTTTTATGCTATTCCGGCCAGATCAGATGGAGTGGCATCGGACGCCGTGATCACAAGTATCATCTCAGTATGTGGTAGAGAGGCTTCAATATTGTTTGATCCAGGATCAACTTATTCATATGTTTCAGCCCTATTTGCTCCATTCTGGATGTCTCTCGAGAGTCTTTGGGATCTCCTATATATGTGTCCACTCCTGTGGGCGATTCTGTGGTGGTAGACCGGGTGTATCGGTCTTGTGTGATCACCTTCTGTGAGTTCGAGACCAGAGCTGACCTTTTATTGCTCGACATGGTTGATTTTGAGGTTATTCTAGGCATGGATTGGCTATCTCCCTATCATTCCGTTCTTGATTTCCATGCCAAGACAATTACTTTAGCCATGCCTGAGTCACCTAGGCTGGAGTGGAGGGGTTCTTCAGTTAAAGCAGCCAGCCGGGTTATTTCATTCTTAAAGGCTCGACATATGGTCGAGAAGGGTTGTCTAGCCTATTTGGCTTATGTGCGGGACACCACTGCCGAGTCTCCGATGATTGATTCCGTGTCAGTTGTTCGAGAGTATGCTGATGTATTTCCTTCGGATCTTCCGGGCATGCCTCCGGACCGTGATATTGACTTCTGCATTGTTTAGCTCCAGACACCCAGCCTATATCCATTCCTCCGTATCGTATGGCTCCGAAAGAGTTGAAGGAGCAGCTTGAGGAGTTTTAGCTAAGGGGTTCATCAGACCGAGTGTATCGCCGTGGGGTGCTCCAGTTTTATTTGTGAAGAAAAAGGATGGGTCTATGCGGATGTGTATTGATTACCGCCAGTTGAACAAGGTCACCATTAAGAACAAGTATCCCTTGCCACGCATCGATGATTTGTTTGACCAGTTGCAGGGTACTCGTGTGCTTTCTAAGATTGATTTGAGATCGGGGTATCATCAGTTGAGGATTCGGGCTTCAGATGTTCCGAAGACTGCTTTTCGTACGAGATATGGCCATTATGAGTTCCTGGTGATGTCCTTTGGCTTGACTAATGCCCCAGCAGCATTCATGGACTTGATGAATAGGGTGTTCAGGCCGTATATTGATTCCTTTGTCATTGTCTTCATTGATGACATTTTGATTTACTCCCGTAGCATGGGGGAGCACGAGCAACATTTGAGAGTTGTGCTCCAGGCTTTGCGAGAACATAAGCTATATGCTAAGTTCTCCAAGTGTGAGTTTTGGTTAGATTCCATGGCATTTTTGGGGCATGTGGTACCCGGAGAGGGTATCAAGGTTGATCCTCAGAAGATCGAGGTAGTTCAGAGTTGGTCGCGTCCTACTTCAGCTGCAGAGATTAGGAGCTTTTTGGGCCTAGCAGGTTATTATCGCCGATTTGTGGAAGGTTTCTCTTCTATTGCAGCTCCATTGATTAGATTGACTCAGAATAATGCCCCATTTCGATGGTCTAATGAGTGTGGGGTGATATTTCAAAAGCTCAAGATAGCATTGACCTCAGCGCCAGTTCTAGTATTGCCTTCCGATTTTGGGATGTACACCGTATATTGCGACGCTTCATGTGTTGGCTTGGGGTGTGTATTTATGCAAGAGGGGAGAGTTATTGCTTATGCTTCACGCCAGCTGAAGGTTCATGAGAAGAACCTGTGCACGATTTGGAGTTGGCAGCGATTGTTCATGCTCTTAAGATTTGGAGGCACTATCTGTATGGGGTGTCCTGTGAGGTTTATACAGATCGCCATAGCTTGCAGCATTTATTAAAATAGAAGGATCTTAATTTGAGGCGGCGCAGATGGCTTGAGTTGTTGAAGTATTATGATATCATCATTCTTTATCACCCGGGCAAGGCTAATGTGGTGGCAGATGCTTTGAGCAGGAAGTCTGAGAGTATGGGTAGCTTGGCTTATATTGCAGCGGGGGAGAGACCTCTAGCCTTGGACATTCAGTCCCTGGCCAATAGCCTGGTGAGATTAGATCTTTCAGAGCCTCGTCGAGTTTTGGCACATGTGGTTGCTCAGTCTTCGTTATTGGGAGAGATTAAGTTCTGATAATTCAATGATCCGTGCTTAGCAGAGCTTCGGGAGACAGTGGTTTAGGTAGGGCCAAGGAGGTTACTATTGTCGAGGATGGTGTTCTGAGACTTCAGGGCCGCTTATGTGTTCCTAATGTTGATGGACTGAGGAAGAGGATTCTATAGAAGGCACACATTTCTCGGTATTCTATTCATCCTGGTGCTACGAAGATGTATTGTGCTTTGAAGCAGCATTTCTAGTAGAGGCGAATGAAGGACATTGTGGAGTATGTGACCAGGTGCCTCAATTGCCAGCAGGTTAAGTATGAGCATCAGAGGCCAGGAGGCCTACTTCAGCAGATGCCCATTCCTGAGTGGAAATGGGAGCACATTGCTATGGACTTCATGGTTGGGTTGCCTCGGACTTTGCGGAAGGTTGACGCGATTTGGGTCATTGTGGATAGATTGACCAAATCGGCGCATTTCATTCCAGTGGCCACTACTTATACATCTGAGAGGTTGTCCAGATCTACATTCGGGAGATAGTCCGGTTGCATGGTTTGCCGGTGTCCATTATATCAGATCGAGGTCCTCAGTTCACCTCGCACTTCTGGAGAGCACTGCATAGTGAGATGGGCACCCAGATAGACCTCAACACAACATTTCACCCTCAGACTGATGGTCAGTCAGAGCGTATAGTTCAGATATTGGAGGACATGCTAAGGGCATGTGTGATTGATTTCGGGGGTCAATGGGACCAGTTCTTGCCTTTGGCCGAGTTTGCTTACAATAATAGTTATCAGTCCAGCAGTGACATGGCACCCTTTGAGGCTTTGTATGGTCGGCGATGTCGTTCTCCTATCGGGTGGTTTGAGCCTGGAGAGGCTAAGTTATATGGCATCGACCTAGTGAGGTATGCCTTGGAGAAAGTGAAGCTGATTCAGGAGAGGCTCCGTACAACACAGTCAGAACAGAAGAGTTAGACGGATCAGAGGGCGCATGAGGTATCATTTATGGAGGGAGATAGGTTCCTATTGAAAGTCTCACTTATGAAGGGTATTATCAGGTTTGGGAAGAAGGGAAAGCTGAGCCCGAGGTTTAGAGGTCCATTCGAGGTGTTAAGGCGAGTTGGGGAGGTTTCCTATGAGCTGGCCTTGCCTCCCAGTTTATCAGGAGTTCACCCAGTTTTTCATGTATCTATGCTCCGGAGGTACCACGCCGACTTCTCTCATGTGGCCGATTTCAGCACTATCCAGTTGGACGAGAGGTTGGGCTACGAGGATGAGCCAGTTGCTATTATTGATAGGCAGGACTGCCAGTTGAGGTCCAAGAGATTTTCTGCCGTAAAGGTCTAGTGGAGGGGCCAACAAGTTGAGGAGGCGACCTGGGAGTTCGAGGAGCACATGCGGAGCAGATATCCACACTTATTCAGAACTTCAGGTATGATTCTAGACCCGTTCGAGGACGAACGTTTGTTTAAGAGGTGGAGAATGTAACGACCCGACCGGTTGTTTTGCGTTATCGGACCCCGTTCCCCTAAATGAAACTTCCCACATCGGCTTTCTGTGATTTATGACTTGCGGGAACTTGTGGTCCGGGATTCGGAGGTGTTTAGAGTGCAATAGGAACAATTGGTTCCTTAAGGTTGGCCTTTTAAGGCCAAGTTTGACTTCGGTCAACATTTTGGGTAAACGATCTCGGAATCGAGTTTTGTTGTTTCCGGTAGCTTCGTGTGATGATTTCGGGCCTGGGCGTATGTTCGGAATGGGGTTTTGATGACCCAGGGGCATTTCGGCGCCCAATATTGAAATAAGAAGTTCCTTAAGTTCATATTTTGGTTTGGGATGTGTTTTTGTATTATCGAGGTCCGAATGGAATTTCGAGACTGGGAATAGTTCTTTTATGTTAATTATGGTTTGCCTGCAAAATTTAGTGTCATTCCGAGTTGTATAGGTCGGTTCGGCATGTTGTTAGCGAAGTCTAGAAAACTTAAAGTTCTTAACTTCGGTTCTTCGGGTTTGGGGGTGTGAGTTCGAGTTTTAGAGCTATTTTGGGTGTTCCAAAGGCTCCAGCGAGTCCGTATCATGATTTGGGACTCGTTGGTATATTTGGACTAGGGCTCGGGTGGACTCAGGTGCCTCCCGGGCACCTAACGGGGCTAAAAACTAGCAAAACATAGCTGCTGGTGCACCTATTCTGTTGTGACTCCAGGTGCGGTTTCCCAATCATAGGTGCGGGACTGCTTCTGCGGTCCCCAGCATCGCAGGTGCGATCCCCCAGTGCCCTGGCCAATTATCGCAGGTGCGGTCTACACTCCGTATGTGTGGGCCCAGGCTCCCCAGCCCATTTCCGCAGGTGCCAGATTTTTCTCGCAGGTACGAGACCGCAGGTGTGGTCCTCGAGCCGCAGGTGCGAAAACACTGTCCAAGCAGTGTGTTTTTATACACGGGTTTTGAACACATTTTCTCATTTCCTTCTTCTTTCTTGGGCGATTTCCTCCATTGTTAAGGGGCTAATGACCTGGTCTTCTAAGGTAAGTATACTCAAAATTAGCTTCATGCATGGATTTCTAGCTTAATTAACTACCTAAATTAGTGAAAAATCAAGAATTTGGGTAGTAACCTAGAACTTGTGATAATTTGAGAATTTTCTGTGAATTTGGCTATGAAATCAAGTAAGAATCGTATATTAATGATCCTTAGGCTTTGGGTGAGTGTTCCCTTCGAGAATTATTGGAATCCGAGCGTGCGGGCCCGGGGTTGGATTTTGGGAATTTCTCAAGAATGTTGAATTATGGAAAAAAAATTAGGATAATTTCCCTATTTTTAGCATGCATTGATGTTATTATAACGTATTTGGCTAGTTGCGAGTCCTCGGGTGTAGAGTTCGAAGATTCGGGTGCATCATTCGTCTGAGGGGTAGATTCTACACGAGGTGAGTCTCCTTTCTAACCTTGTAAGGGGTAAATTGTCCCCTAGGTGATTTAAATGCTATATGTGATAATTTGTGGGGGCTACGTACGTACAAAGTGACGAGAGTCCGTACGTAGCGACTATTACTATTATGTCCGGGTAGTTCGGCCATATCATGACTTGTGTTTTTCCTTGATATGAACTTTATGCGTGCTGAATTTACATTTCATATTGCTTACATACCCAAAGTCATGAAATTTGAGAAAACTTGTAAGAAATTGATCATGGAAGGGTATTCTCTTTTAAGAAAGGAATAATGTATGTGCATGTGACCGCCTCGCAAATTGTATTCCACGAGCGGAGTGTGATTTTTCCCCACTCTTATGAGAGACTCACTTTTGGGACGGGCCGATCGATCCTTCGGCAGTGCACAGAGAGATCGAGAGATGCACTTTTGGGACGGGCCGGTCGATCCCTCGGCAGTGCATAGAGAGATTGAGAGACGCACTTTTGCGATGGGCCGGTCGATCCTTCGGCAGTGCGTAGAGAGGCTGAGAGATGCACTTTTTGGACGGGCCGATCGATCCTTCGGCAGTGCATAGAGAGGTTGAGAGGTGCACTTTTGGGACGGGCCGATCGATCCTTCAGTAGTGCATGAGCGTGACTATCCTTTGACTCCGGTCGGTTGTCCTTACCCTGCATGCGTATGATTTATTTGTTATTAAATTTCATACAATTGATCTGACAGACATATGGGTAAAAGTGAAGTAGAAATTGTTTTATTCATCCTCAGTGTTCTTCCTGGATTTCAGTAGCTTACATATATACTTGTTGCTTCACTGCCTTACATGACTACCGTTTTTATTACATTCTGTTAAATTATACTGTTGGACCTTAGTGAGTGTCATGCTGACTTCTCGTCACTACCTCTTTGGGGTTAGGCGGGATACTCACTGGGTACATATATATATTTATGTACTCATGCTGCACTTCTGTACTTAACTGTACAGGTTCTGGGGCTGGTGTTTCTAGTTATCCGACCGGAGCTTGACATATTCCGGACCTAACTCCACGGTGAGCTGCCTCCCTTGGCAATACCCAACTATGCTATGGAGTTATCTTTTGTTTATTTCTGTCAATATCCTTTCAGATAGCAGTACCTCTTGTATCATCTTTTGCATATTCTACTAGTCGCCTACTGACTTGTGACACTAGTTCCTGGCACACACTTGGTAGATTCTTATTTTGGGGACTGTATACATATTGGATCACGATCATTTTGGCTGTATGTATTTAAATCGATAAATTCTTACGCTTTTATTTTAATAAGCTAAGGGTAGAACTTTGGGAAATATGTGGGGATGGTGTGTTAATAAGGAAAATCTCACTAATAAACAACCGTTGGCTTGCCTGACCCCGGTGTTGGGTGCCATCACGACCCGTGTGGGATTTTTTGTCGTGACAACTTTCATGGGAGCGGGTCGTTCGCCTCGGCAGAATTTATTGATATATTATATGGTTTGGGTCGTTCAACCCTCGACAGTGCACAATATATTATTATGTATATTTGGATCAGGTCGTACGTCCTTGGCATAACTCGTGCGTAATGATACCGAAATCCCTTTTTAGATTTAATATCGTTTCACGGACTTAAAAGGTGAAAGGAATAGATGAGAGGAATGATTTGATTCTTACTTAGAAGAAGGATTGCTTACTTACTTCTTGTTTTGAGCTCTATTATCATTGTATATTTCATGCTTAATTAAAACTTCACATTATTATGTTTTTGGCCCATACTAAGTGTCGAAGTTGACCCCTCGTCACTACTTCTTCGAGGTTAGACTAGATACTTACTGGGTACATGTTGTTTATGTACTCACGCTACACTTCTGCACTTGAATGTGCAGGATCTAAGGCAGGTGCATCTCGATATCAGTCTGGCGTGCACACTTGATTTACACTTAGAGACTTCACGGTTAGCTACCTTCCGAGCCGTTCTGCAGCAACTGGAGTCTTCCTTTTGTTCATTTCTGTCTATATCTTTTTGGATAGTAGACGAGTATTCTTTTGTATATTCTACTAGAATGCCCATATACTTGCACCATGTCTTGGCACACAGACTAGTAGACTTGAGGTTTTGGATTTAATGTTAGGACTCCGATTTGCACTCTGTTGCTTTTGTTTAATTACTTTACAGCTGTAAGTTTCCAAAACTTTTTATCAAAGAGGAATTTTATTCAATTAGCAAACATATTAACAGTGGAAATTACTAGATTGGTTAGTGTTGGCTTTCCTAGCATCGGTATTGGGCGCCATCACGGCCTATAATGAAATTGGGTCGTGACAATCGGATAGAGGCCCTCAAATTACTTCACATTTCTGGAGGGCAGTACAAAGAGAGTTGAGGACCCGGGTAGAGCTCAGCACAACCTTTCATCCGCAGACCCACGGGCAATCGGAGCGGACAGTTCAGATCTTAGAGGATATGCACAGAGCGTGTGAGATTGACTTCGGAGGGCAATGGGATAGACTCTTGCCTTTGGCCAAGTTTTCCTATAATTACCAGTCCAACATCGAGATGGCTCCATTTGAGGCTTTATATGGTTGGCGATGCCTTTCGCCCATCAGATGGTTTGATCCCGGTGAGGCTAAGTCATATGGTACAACACAGCACAGTCCAGACAGAAGTTAGGTGGATCAGAAGGCGCGTGATTTATAATTTATGGTGGTCGAGAAGGTTCTCTTGAAAGTCTCGCCGGTGAAGGGAGTCATGAGGTTCGGGAAGAATGGAAAGTTGAGCTTAAGTTTTATAGGTCCATTTGAGGTGTTGAGACGAGTTGGGGAGGTTGCTTATGAGCTTGCTTTTCCTCCCAGTCTATCGGGAGTTCATCCGATCTTCCACGTGTCTATGCTCCGGAGGTATCATGCCGACATGTCGCATGTGTCAGACTATAACACAATTCAGCAAGATGAGAGTGTAATGACTCGACCGGTCGTTTTGCATTATCGGACCATGTTCCCCTAAATGAAACTTCCCATAGCGGATTATTGTGATTTATGACTTGCGGGGGCGAGTGTTCCGGGATTCAGAAGTGTTTAGAGTGCTATAGGAACACTTGGTTCCTTAAGGTTGGACTTTAAGGCCAAGTTTGACTTCGGTCAACAGTTTGGGTAAACGACCTCGGAATCGAGTTTCGATGATTCCAGTAGCTTTGTATGATGATTTCGGACTTGGGCGTATGTTCGGAATCGGTTTTGGATGACCCGGGAGCGTTTCGGCACCCAATATTGAAATAAGAGTTCCTTAAGTTCCTATTTGTGGTTTGGGACGTGTTTTTGTGTTATCAAGGTCCGAACGAAATTCCGAGACTGGGAATAGTTCTGTTAGGTCATTTATGACTTGCCTGCAAAATTTGGTATCATTCCGAGTAGTATAGGTCGGTTCGGCGCACTGTTATTGAATTCAAGAACTTGAAGTTCTTAAGTTATGATCTAGGGTTTTTGGGATGTGATTTTGAGTTTTTGCATTGTTTTGAGTGGTCCGAAGGCTCGAGCGAGTCCATATTATGATTTGGGACTTGTTGGTATATTTGGACGGGGGCTCGGGTGGGCCCAGGTGCCTCCCAGACACCACACGAGGCTAGAAACCAGCTGAAATAGCTGTTGGTGCACCTGTTCTGGTGTGACCGCAGGTGCGGTTGCCCAGTCGCAGGTGCGGGACCGCTCCTGCGGTCCCAGCCTCGCAGGTGCGACTCCCCATCGGGCAGTCCATTTCTCGTAGGTGTGGACAAAGTTCCGTAGGAGCGGAGCCGCAGGTGCGGTCTCCTCTCCGCAGGTGCAAGCCCAGGCTTCCTCGTCCATTTCCGCAGGTGCGAGCCTTTGCTCGCAGGTGCGAGACCGCAGGTGCGGTCCTTGAGCCGCAGGTGCGGAACCATTGTCAGGCAGTGTGTTCCTTAAATACGGGATTCTGCATTGTTTTCTTCATTCCTTCCTCCATTAAAACACCTTGAGAGCTTGGGAAAGGGGCTCCACGACCCAACAACTGAGAGGTAAGTAAATTCTATCCCAAAGTTGGTTTAATTCATGAATTCTTAGTGAAGTTAACCTTCTTAATTAGTAAAAATCAAGAATTGGGTAATAACCTAGGGTTTCGGGAATTTAGAGGATTACTCGTCAATTAGCTATGAAATCAAGTAAAAATCATGTATTAACGATCCTTAGGTTATGGGTGAGTGGTTCCTTCGTGAATTTTCGGAATCCGAGCGTGCGGGCCTGGGGTGAATTTTTGGATTTCTTCAAGAATGATGAATTTACTAAATAAGTAGGAGAATTTCCATACTTTGAGCATAAATTGATGTATTTGTATAACATTTGGCTAGTTTCGAGTCCTCGGGTGTAGAGTTCGGAGCTTCGGGCGCGTTCTTGGTCCGGGGAGTAGATTCGACACGAGGTGAGTCTTCTTTCTAACCTTGTAAGGGGGAACTGTCCCCCTAGGTGATTTAAATGCTATATCTGATAATTGTGGGGGCTACGTAAGTACAAAGTGACGTGAGTCTGTACGTAGCGGCTATTACTATTATGTTCGGGTAGTTAGGCCCACATCATGCCTTGTGTTTTACTTGATATGAACTATATGCTTAATAAATTAAATGTTACATGCAGCTTATTTCCCTGAGGTCATGGAATTTGAGAAAACTAGTAAGTAATTGTTCACTGAAAAGTAATTTAAAAAGGAATAATGTGTGTGCATGTGACCGCTACACAATTTACATTCCGCGAGCGGAGTGTGGTTTCCCCCACTCTTATGGGAACGGGTAGTCCGCCACGATGGATTGAGAGCTGAACTTTTGGTTTGGAGCGTTCGATCATCGGCAGTGCATAGAGAGGATTACTTCATGGCAAAGATAAATTTTTGGTCCGGGTCGTTCGATCATCAGCAGTGCATAGATGCGAGTACTTTATGGAAAGGTGCACTTATGTTTCAGGCCGTTCGACCCTCGGCAGTGCACGGACATGACTACCTTATGACTCCGGCCGGTTGTCCTTACCCTGCATGCACATGATTTATTTGTTACTAAATTCATGGACATTGATTTGACAGATATTTTGGGGAAGGTGAAGTAGTAATTGTTTTATTCATTCCCAGTACTTCCTTGGATTTCAGTGCCTTATATATATTTGTTGCTTCACTGCCTTTACATGCCTACCGTTTCCATCATATTCTGTTAAATTATATTGTTGGAACTTAGTGAGTGTCATGTCGACCTCTCGTCACTACCTCTTCGAGGTTAGGCAGGATACTCACTGGGTACATATATATTTATGTACTCATGCTCTGTACTTAATTGTATAGGTTCTGAGGCTGGTGCATCTGGTTGTCGGACCGGAGCTTGATTTTGATTATAGATGGGCCTAACTTCACAGTGAGTTGCTTTCTCCTGGCGATCTCCGGCAGCACCATGGGGTTTCTTTTGCTTATTTCCCGTCTATTTCCTTCAGACAGTGGGACTGTATATTATATCTTTTGTATATTCAGTTAGTATGCCCGTAGGACTTGTAACACTAGTTCCTGGCACACACGTGATAGTTATTATGGATTTCGGGTTAATATATATTGGCTCACGCCTCTTCATGACTTCTTTTGATTAATAACTGGCTAATTACCCTTGTCGATTCATGTTTTTATGTTTTAAAAACTGAGTATATGTTGAAATATTTAATCTAATAAGAAAGAACCCTTAGTAAATTGAGTGTTGGCTTGCCTGACCCCGCTGTTGGGTGAAATCACGACCTAAGATAAGATTTTGGGTCGTGACAGAGAGCTTGGGTTATAAGGAGCAGCCAGTTGCCATTGTTGATAGACAGGTTCACAAGTTAAGGTCCAAGAAGATTTCTGCAGTAAAGGTTCAGTAGAGGGGTAAACCAAACGAGGAGGCGACTTAGGAGACCGAGGAGTATATGTAGAGTAGACATCCACACTTATTCGGCAGTCCAGGTACAATTCTAGACCTATTCGAGGACGAACGTTTTAAGAGGTGAAGAATATAACGACCCGACCAGTTGTTTTGCTTTTTAGAACCCTGTTACCCTAAATAAGATTCCCCATATTTGCTTTTACTATTTTATGACTAGCGGGGATGGTTATTTTGGGTTTGTAAGGGTTCGGGTTGAAATCGAAACACTTAGTTCCTTAATATTGGCTTTAAAAGGTTAAGTTTGACTTAGGTCAAAATTTCTAGTAAACAACCTCGAAATCGGGATTTGACAGTGCCAATAGATTTGTATAATGATTTTGGACTTTGTCGTATGTTCGAATCGGGTTTTGGATGACCCGGGAGCATTTCAACGCTTAATACTGGAAGTTGGCACATTGAAGGTTTTAAAGTTCTTTAAATTTGGTTTGAAGCAAGTTTTGGTGTTATCAAGGTCCATTTGAAATTTTGAGCCTGGGAATAGTTTTTTATGGTGATTCAAGACTTGCACGCAAATTTTGGGGTCATTCCGAGCAATCTAAGTATGATTCGGCGCGTTCGGGGAAAATTGGAAACTTGAAGTTCATAATTTAAATCAATTTGGTTTTGGGGTGTGATTCTTAGTTTCATTGTTATTTCATGCGTTTCGAGAGCGGAGCAAGTCTGTATTATGTTTATTGACTTGTTGGTGCATTAGGACAGGGTCCCGAGTGGCTCGGGTGTGTTTTGGACCGCCCGGAGTTAAGTTGAAAACACTAGATTTTTCTGTTCTGGTTTCCTTATCGTGAACCAGGAAAGACCATCACGTTGTTGATGAATGATTTGGGGACTGGGGGATTTTTCCCTTCGCGTTCGCATATGCAGGGCGGCGTTCGCGGAGGCCAGGACCCTTTGGCCTTCGCGTTCGCGTTTGGCAGGCCGCATTCGCGTAGAAGCCTGGGCCTGGGCAACCCAGTTTCCTTATGCGTTCGCGAGGAGTAGGCGGCCCAGTACACCGCATTCGCGTAGAGCCATTTTCCTTTGCTCCTCAATTTAGCCTTCGCGATTGCGAGAGTTTGGTCATGATTGCGTATAAGGATCACTGGGCAGAAACATCTTTTAAAAACGGGACTTCGGCTATTTTGGCTCATTTTTTTCATCTCTTGGGAGATTTTGGAGCTCTTGGAGAGGGGTTTTCACCTAGAACTTTTAGTTAAGTAATTTCTACATAAGATGATTTTAATACATAGATTATAGGTAGATTTTTAATATGAAAATTATTGGTTTAGTTCAAAAATCTAGGTTTTGATAAAAACAGAATTTAACCACGAAAATGATTATGGAATTGGGTGAAAATTATATATTTGAGTTCGTGAGGTTGTGGGTAATGTTTATCTTCGAAAAGGGGCATGTGGGCCCGAGGGTGAATTTTAGGAACCTTATAATTTGGATAGGGTAATTACTCTAATAGTTAAATTATGAACTTTTGAACATGTATTGATTAATTTATATAACATTTGACTAGTTTTGGGTTGTTCATCACCGAGTTGAGGCTTTAGAATGAGTTTGTGGGCCAGAAGGTGAGCTTAGGGACGAGGTAAGTCTCTTGCCTAACCTTATGAGGGAATTTACCCAATAGGTGATTTAAATTACTATTTGCTTCTAATTGTGGGGGCTACGTACACACGAGGTGACGAGAGTCCGTGTGCAGCTACTAATTATGCTTATGTTCGGGTAGTTTAGGACCCAAATCATGAAATACTTGTAAATGGTTGCATCCTACTTAAAGTTCTTAGATTATATTGGAGCTTGATAAAGAAATTGTAAAAGACCGAATTTCACTTACATGAGTTTTGTTGGGTTACTAGACCGTTAAAATAAATTGTTCTTCTTTGTGTATTAGCCTTGTAACAACTTTTAAATCGTATGTTCATAAAGTATCCTCTTCTTAAGGAGCAAGCCGAACGCCTCAGCAGTAGAATATATGTATTTATGGTGCGTGCGGCTAGACCCTCGGTAGTGTACACATTATTCTGGATCGGACCATATCACCTCGGCATAAATCGTGCGTGACATACTCGGAGCCTGTCTGTCACGACCCAGATTCTCCCTCCGTGAAATGTCGTGACGGCACCTAGTCTCTACGACTAAGTAAGCCTAACACTTTGCGGAAACGAAAATAAAAACCAGGAAATTAACAACTAACAATAATAGATAATTTAAATAAGCAGTTGAATGCCGCTATGCATATACAATAATCAACTCTCGCTCAAAATTACATAACATTTCCAAAACCCGGAACTCCATAAGTCACAAGCTTCTATGAGAAAATTAACTGTCCTATACATCATTGTCGATAGAATAAGAGAAGAATGAACATAGGGGGATAGAAGGGGGCTCCGAGGAACTGCGGGCGAGGGAAGATGTACCTTGAAGTCTCCAATAAACAACAGGGACTGCAACTAGTAACGAGGCTGGTAAGAAGAACCTGGATCTGCATACGAAAAATATGTGCAGGAAAGGGCATGAGTATACCACAATGGTACCCAGTAAGTGCCAAGCCTAACCTCG
>ML343276.1:0-38245 GCA_005239505.1 Nicotiana paniculata
TGGTGGATAATAAAAGCTTGATTAATTTCTTTGTTGTTGAACCTTTTGACTATTTTTATTTTTGTTTACAGGTTTACAACATGGAGTTCCCTAAAGGCATTGTTAAGTTAGAGCCATTACGTAAAAGAATAAAAGGTGATGTTGTCCCATTAATAATTAAGTCCAAGTATGGTATTTATAATTGGTTTATTCACATTCTTGGCCTTTGTAAAACACCTCAGGTATTTTTGGAGGTAATGAATTATACTCTTACTTCTTATGTTGGTGACTTTATAATTTTTATGAATGATGATATATTGTGATGACCCAAAAGGTCATCTTGTGTAATTTAGAAGAAACTGTGTTCCGAGGCCCCAAAAAGCCTCTATTATTCTCACCTCGTTGTGCGTGCAAAGCCCGAGCGCGTAGCCGGGAAGCTTTTATGTGGAAATATGTTGAACTGTTGAATTTATGATAATTAATGGAAAAAATTTCACTTTGGTCAATATTTTTAGTAAATGGACCCGGACCCGTAATTTGATAGTCCCGGAGGATCCGTAGGAAAATATGGGACCTGGGTGTATGCCCGGAATCGAATTCCAAGGTCCCAATCCCGAGAAATGAATTTTAAAGGAAATTGTTTTATGAAAATAAGAAAGACTTTTGAAAATGAACTTTGATGTGAAATCTGCATTACCGGGCCCGTATTATGGTTCCGGAGCCCATGACAAGTTTAATATATGTTATATGAGTTATCTGTGAAATTTGGTGTAAAACGGACTTGAAATGACGTGGTTCGGATCAAAGTTTGAATATTTGAGCTTTATGAAGTTTTAAGAAAATTCTATGAGTTTTGAGGTTTAATTCATTGTTTTGATGTTATTTTAGTGGATTATTCAGTCGAATGAGTTCGTAGGATGATTTTGGAACTCGTGTGTATAGTTGGTGTCATTCCGAGTAGTATAGGTCAGTTCGGCACGTTGTTAACGAAGTCTAGAAAACTTAAGGTTCCTAAGTTTGGTTATTGGGGTTTGGGGGTGTGATTTTGAGTACGTTGTTTTGGTTGTTCCAAAGGCTCGAGCGAGTCCGTGTTATGATTTGGAACTCGTTGGTATATTTGGACTAGGGCTCGGGTGGGCCCAGGTGTCTTTCGGGCACCTAACGGGGCTACAAACCAGCAAACACAGCTGCTGGTGCACTTGTTTTGGTGTGAGCGCAGGTGCGGTTGCCCAGTCGCAGGTGCTGGACCGCTCCTGCGGTCCCCAGCATCGCAGGTGCGATCACCCAATGGCCTGGCCAATCATCGTAGGTGCGGAAAATATTCCGCGTGTGCGGCTCCACTCTGCAGGTGCGGGCCCAAGCTCCCCAGCCCATTTCCGCAGGTGCGAGAGTTTTCTCGTAGGTGCAGGACCGCCCCTGCGGTCCCCGAGCCGCAGGTGCGGAATCACTGTTCAGGCAGTGTGTTTTATATACGGGTTTTAAACCCCTTTTTCTCATTTCTTTCTTATTCCTTGGGCAATTTTCCTCCATTGTTAAGGGCTAACGATCTGGTCTTCTAAGGTAAGTGAAATCTACTCAAAAATTAGCGTCATGCATGGATTCTAGCTTAATTAACTACATAAATTAGTGCAAAAATCAAGAATTTGGGTAGGAACCTAGAACTTGTAATCATTTGAGAATTTTCTGTGAATTGGCCAGGAAATCAAGTACGAATTGTATATTAATGATCCTTAGGCTTTGGGTGAGTGTTCCCTTCGAGAATTATTGGAATCCGAGCGGTGGGCCCGGGGTTGAATTTTAGTATTTTTGGAAGAATGCTAGGAAATGTATAATTAGGCTATGGGATCGAGGTATTGAGTCATTATTGATATATGTAAGTTAATTATGTCTAGATATTGTTGTTCCGGAGTTGAATTCAAAAGGAAATGCAGTGTTAAAGGCTTGATTGCTATTTTTGGACCCGAGGTAAGTGTCTTGCCTAACTTTGGTGAGGGAATAGGTATTGTAATCTATGTATTAAGTGTTTATCATGTTTAATGCATAGGTGAGGTGACGAGTACCTATGCATTGTGTGTCAAGCATGCCCGTGAGTCTAATTTCGATAAAAACCTTATTATTTCTTCCATGTTCGTTATAATATGCAATTGTCTCTACTTGGAAGTTGATTAATGTTGAAAACTCTGGTTGATGAACTCATGATGTATTGGTTCGATTGAGAACCCAATTGTAAAAGATATATTTGAAATGATTGGTTATAGCTGAGACCCTTGCTGGGCAATCGTTACGATATTGACTGATACTTTCCCCTTGCCGGGTGATTTTGAATTGTATTTCCACTATGCTGTATTCCTTGACATTGATATTGTCATTGTTTGGGTAAGGAAGAGTGTAAAAGCACGAAGGGTGATGCCGTGCCATATTTTATACTGTTATACACGAGGGGACATTCCGTGCCATATTTTATATTGTTATGCACGAGGGGACATTCCGTGTCATATTTTATATTGTTATGCACGAGGGGACATTCCGTGCCATATTTTATATTGTTATGCACGAGGGAACATTACGTGCCATATTTTATATTGTTATGCACGAGGGGACATTCCGTGCTATATTTTATATTTTTATGCACGAGGGGACATTCCATGCCGTGATTGTGACGTTTTATGCACGAGGGGACATTTTGTGCCATGTTTATGTTGTTTATGCATGAGGGGACATTCCGTGCCATATTTTACATTATTATGCACGAGGGGACATGTCGTGCCATTTCTTTTCACTATTTAATTTGTGTTGTCAATTCCCGTTATTATTGTCGGATATTTTAGACAATATCCGTTGTTTTTGTTTCCGTCATTTCAGTAATTGCTATCTCTTACCCCCAGCATTTTCTTCCCCGTAATTGTATTCTTGTTTAGTTTCTACTATACTATTGAACTGCAAAGGTACATTTTGTTGTCGTGTCCTAGCCTCGTCACTACTTCGCCGAGGTTAGGCTCGGGACTTACTCAGTACATGGGGTCGGTTGTACTGATGCTAGTCCTGCACTTCTTTATGTTGTGCAGATTATGCAGCCGGACCCAGTGGACATCACTAGTGGAAGTGTCCTTCGATACCTATACCCGTAGGAGTTCGTGTGCCTTCGCGTCTCTCCTATCCCTAGTTCTTTATTTCTGTCTTGTTTTTCCTCTAGTTTCAGAGACTGTCATGTATTTCCTTTCAGACTTTGTATTTAGCACTCCTATAGACAGTTTGTGAGTTTGTGACTCCAGGTTTTGGGAAATTATTGCGACGTTGTACTATGTTGTCTTTACTTAGTTTTGAAATTTTATTTATTTCTGCTTTTAAGTTGCGAACTATTTTTAGCTTATTCTGTTAATTCGATGTTATCATGTTAGTTTAACTATACACATTGGCTTGTCTAGACGGTTCAACGTTAGACGCCATCACGGCCCGATGGTGGGATTTTTGGGGCGTGACAAGGTGGTATCAGAGCACTAGGTTTCTTAGGTCTCACAACTCACAGACAACTTGGTAGAGTCTGAGGGATCGGTACTGAGATTTGTCATGCGATATGAATTCTGAGTACTGATTGAGTTTCTATTCTTTTCTCTCGTAGATGGCGAGGACGCGTGCTTCCCTTGGTTCTGCTCAGCAGCCCGACACTCCTGCTACAACTCCTACGAGGGGTCGAGGCCGAGGACGAGGCTGTGCTAGAGGCTGAGGCCGGGGCAGGGCTAAGCCTAGAGCAGCAGCCCCAGTGGAGGACCCTCAGGTCGAGTCTGACAAGGAGGTCCCAGTTCTGGCAGTCCGAGAGGGGTTCATAGCTACCCCAGTGCTTCAGGACGCTCTTGTCCGTCTAGTCGGACTCATGGAGAGTGTAGCACAGGCGGGTCTTTTTCCTACTGCACCAGCTGCCTCTCAGGCTGGGGGAGGTACACAGACTCCTGCCACTCGCACGCCAGAGCAACTAGCTCCACAATTTCAGACACCGGCACCTCAGCCAGCCGGAGTAGCTCAATCGGCTATTGCAGCGTCGGTAGCAGAGGGAGCAGCTATGTCAGCAGATGCTTTGTGGAGACTGGACAAGTTCACTAAGTTATTCACTGCTACTTTTACTGCTTCACCATCAGAGGATCCCCAGGATTATTTGGACAGCTGCCATGAGGTTCTTCGGAACATGGGCATAGTTGAGTCCAATGGAGTTGACTTCGCTACTTTTCGGTTATCTGGCGCAACCAAGTTGGTGGAGGGACTATTGCTTAGCCAGACCAGCTGGGTCTGCACCTTTGACTTGGACTCAGTTCTCATAGGTATTTTTGGGGAAGTTCCTTCCCATTACTCAGAGAGAGGACCTTCAGAGGCAGTTTGGTGTCTCCAGCAAGGATCTATGTCAGTCACTCAGTACGAGACCAGGTTTAGCACTCTATCCTGACATGCTCTTATGATACTTCCCACTGATCGGGAGAGGGTTCGGAGATTTATTGAGGGATTGGCCCAGCCTATCAGACTTCAGATGGCTATAGAGTCAGGTACTGATATATCGTTCCAGGATGCGGCCAACGTGGCCAGGAGGATTGAGATGATTATGTCACAGGGTGGTGGTTAGGGAGCTGAAAAGAGGCCCTGTCATTTCGGTTCTTACAGTGGAGCTTCATCTGGGGGCAGGGATTCTTCAGGCAGAGGTTATCATCCCAGACCCTATCAGCCGGCACTTCAGGTAGCTCACATTGCACCGCCAGCTCCTATTGGTGCACCACCAGCACCTATCAGCGCACTGCCGCTTCAGAATTTCCAGGGTGGTTATCAGGTTCGACAGGCCCAGTTCCAGAGTAAGCAGCCACATAAGCAGGAGCCTTGTTATACTTGCGGTGGTTTGGGGTATATTTCCAGGTTTTGCCCCCGAGGTTCTGGTGGGTCTCAGTATCAAGGTTCCCGTGCCATGGTTCCCGCATCAGGCGCACCCCCACCCCCTCAGTTAGCTAGGGGTGGCAGTCGGGGTGCCAGAGGTAGAGGTCAGACTCATAGAGGTGGAGGACATGCCACGAGAGGTAGAGGTCAGGCCGCAGCAGGTTGATCCAGAGATGATCAGATTGGAGGGGCTCAGCCCCGGTGTTATGCTTTTCCTGCCAGGCCTGATGCCGAGGCTTCTGATGCAGTTATTACAGGTACAGTGTCAGTTTGCAGCCGAGAGGCTTCAGTGTTATTTGATCCGGGTTCTATATTCTCCTATGTGTCTTCATATTTTGCCCCTTATTTGAGTATGCCCCATGATCCCTTGAGTAGTGTTGTGCATGTTTCTACACCAGTGGGTGATTCTATAGTAGTAGACCAAGTCTACCGTGCTTGCTTAGTAGTCATGTGTGGTCTGGAGACTCAGGTTTCTCTTTTTCTTCTGGATATGGTTGACTTCGATGTTATATTGGGGATGGATTGGTTATCCCCCTATTATGCTATTCTGGATTGTCATGCCAAGACAGTGACCTTGGCTTTGCCAGGGGTGCCTCGTTTGGAGTAGAAGGGAACTCCTAGTCATTCTTCTAGTAGAGTTATTTCTTATATGAAGGCTCGACACATGGTCGGGAAGGGTTGTTTGGCCTATCTGGTCTATGTTCGTGATTCGGGCGTCGAGGTTCCTTCCCTTGAGTCGGTGCCAGTGGTTCGTGAGTTTCCAAAGGTTTTCCCTGCTGACCTTCCGGGTATGCCACACGACAAGGATATTGATTTTTGTATTGAGTTAGCTCAGGGCACCAAGCCTATTTCTATTCCGCCGAATCATATGGCCCCGCCAGAGTTGAAGGATTTGAAAGATCAGTTGCATGATTTGTTGGATAAAGGATTCATTAGGCCTAGTGTCTCTCCTTGGGGTGCTCCAGTATTGTTTGTCAAGAAGAAGGATGGCTTGATGAGGATGTGTATTGACTACCGGCAATTGAATAAGGTTATTATTAAGAACAAGTATCCTTTGACGAGGATTGATGATTTATTCGACCAGCTTCAGGGTGCTTCAGTGTTTTCCAAGATTGACTTGAGATCTTGTTACCATCAGCTGAGGATTAGGGCGTCTGATGTCCCTAAGACAGCTTTTCGCACTCGTTATGGGCATTATGAGTTCTTGGTGATGTCATTTGGGCTGACGAATGCCCCCGCCGCTTTTATGGAGTTGATGCACCGAGTGTTCATGACTTATTTGGACTCATTTGTGATTGTTTTCATTGATGATATATTAATATACTCTCGCAGCCGAGAGGAGCATGAGAAGCACCTTAGAGTCGTCATCCAGACTCTGAGGGATAGTCAGTTGTATGCCAAATTTTCCAAGTGTGACTTCTGGTTGAGTTCAGTTGCATTTCTAGGCCATGTGGTATCGTTAAAGGGTGTTCAGGTGGATCCCAAGAAGATTTCAACAGTTAGAGATTGGCCCAGATCCACCTCAGCTACAGATATCCGGAGTTTCTTGGGCTTAGCAGGTTATTATCGCCGGTTTGTGGAGGGATTTTCATCCATTGCAGCCCCGATGACTAGGTTAACTCAGAAGATTGCTCAGTTCAGGTGGTCTGATGAGTGCGAGGCGAGCTTTCAGAAGCTCAAGACAACTTTGACCACGGCTCCAGTGTTGGTTTTGCCCACAGGTTCAGGATCGTATACCGTGTATTGTGATGCATCACAGGTTGGGCTTGGTGTAGTGTTGATGAAGGATGGCAAGGTTATAGCCCTATGTTTCTCGTCAGTTGAATGTCCATGAGAAGATCTATCCAGTTCATGACTTGGAGTTAGCCGCTATTGTGCATGCATTGAAGATTTGGAGGCATTACTTGTATGATGTGCCATGTGAGGTGTTCATGGATCATAAGAGCTTGCAGTATTTGTCTAAACAGAGGGAGTTGAACATGAGACACAGGAGATGTCTAGAGTTGGTGAAGGATTATGATATTACCATTCTTTATCATCCGGGGAAGGCCAATGTGGTGGCCGATGCTTTGAGCCGGAAGTCAGCTAGCATGGGTAGTCTTGCATATTTATCCATCGGAGAGCGACCTCTTGCTTTGGATGTTCAGGCATTAGCCAACTGATTTGTGAGATTGGAGGTTTCTGAGACTGGTAGTGTTTTGGCCCATACCGTGGCCCGTTCTTCATTATATGACCGTATTCGGGCCAGGCAGTATGATGATCTCCATTTATGTGTTCTTAGAGATAGAGTCACGCATGGATATGCCAAGAAGGTTATGGTTGATGCTGAAGGAGTATTGAGGATGCAGGGTCGTATTTGTGTACCCGATGTCGATGGCATTCATGGGTTGATACAGGAGGCCCACAGTTCCCGATATTGCATTCATCTGGGGGCCGCAAAGATGTACCAGGACTTGCAACAGCATTATTGGTGGCGTAGAATGAAGAAGGATATTGTAGCTTATGTAGCTCAGTGCTTGAACTGTCAGCATGTTAAGTATGAGCATCAGAGACCCGGTGGTTTGATGCAGCAGATTCAGCTTCCCGAGTGAAAGTGGGAGCGTATCACCATGGACTTTGTAGTTTGACTCCCACGGACTCAGAGGATGTTTGATGCAGTGTGGGTCGTTGTGGATAGGCTGACCAAGTCAGCGCACTTCATTCCAGTATCAGTTTCTTATTCAATAGAGAAGTTGGCCAGGATCTATATGAGAGAGATTGTTAGACTGCATGGTGTGCCCATATCCATTATATCAGACCGAGGTAATCAGTTTACCTCCCATTTCTGGAGTATTTCAGCGAGAGTTGGGCACCTAGATTGATTTGAGCACCTTATTTCATCCCCAGACGGACGGGCATTCTGCGCGTACTATTTAGATTTTGGAGGATATGTTGCGTGCTTGTGTTATTGACTTTGGTGGTTCATGGGACCAGTTCTTGCCTTTAGTTGAGTTTGCCTACAACAACAGCTATCAGTCGAGCATTCAAATGGCTCCGTACGAGGAATTATATGGTAGACAGTGTCGGTCTCCAGTCGGATGGTTTGACCCGTGAGAGGCTAGATTGTTGGGTTTCGAGTTAGTCCAGGATGCCTTGGACAAGGTGAAGATCATTCAGGATAGACTTCCTATAACTCTGTCCAGGCAGAAGAGTTATGCGGATCTCATAGTTCGAGATTTGGCATTTATGATAGGCGACCTGGTTTTTCTTCGGGTGTCGCCCATGAAGGGCGTGATGAGATTCAGAAAGAAAGGCAAGTTGAGTCCTAGGTACATTGGTCCATTTGAGATTCTGGATAGGGTAGGAGAGGTGGCCTATAGACTTGCCTTGCCACCTAGTTTGTCAGCCGTGCATCAAGTATTTCGCGTGTCTATGCTCCGGAGGTATATTGCGGACCCATATCTTGTACTTTACTTCAGTGGTGTCTAGTTGGACAAGGATTTGTCTTATGAGGAGGATCCGGTAGCCATATTGTATCAGTAGGTGCGACAGTTGAGATCGAAGAGTTATCCTTCGATTCGTGTTCAGTGGAGAGGTGAGCCTGTTGAGGAAGCTACTTGGGAGTCCGAGCCCGATATGCAGATCCGTTATCCCCACCTTTTCCCCAATTCAGGTACTTTTCTATGTCCATTCGAGGACGAACAATTGTTTTAGAGGTATAGATTGTGATGACCCAAAAGGTCATCTTGTGTAATTTAGCAGAAAATATGTTTCGAGGTCCTGAAAAGCCTCCATTATTCTCACCTCATTGTGCGTGCACAGCCCCAGCGCGTAGCCGGGAAGCTTTTATGTGGAAATGTGTTGAACTGTTGAATTTATGATAATTAATGGAATAAAGTTGACTTTGGTCAACATTTTGGGTAAACGTACCCGTGATTTGACAGTCCCGGAGGATCCGTAGGAAAATTTGGGACCTGGGTGTATGCCCGGAATCGAATTCCGAGGTCCAAAGCCCGAGAATGAATTTTTAAATGAAATTGTTTTCTGAAAATAAGAAAGACTTTTGAAAATGAACTTTGATGTGAAATCTGCGTTATCGGGCCTGTATTATGGTTCCAGATCCCGAGAAAGGTTTAATATATGTTATGTAAGTTATCTGTGAAATTTGGTGTAAAACGGACTTGAAATGACGTGGTTCGGATAAAAATTGGAATATTTGATCTTTATGAAGTTTTAAGAAAATTCTATGAGTTTTGAGGTCTAATTCATTATTTTGATGGTTATTTTAGTGGTTTAATAAGTTGAATGATTTTGTAGGATGATTTTGGAAGTCGTGTGCATATTTGGTGTCATTCCGAGTAGTATACGTCAGTTCGGCACGTTGTTAGTGATGTCTAGAAAACTTAAGGTTCCTAAGTTTGGTTCTTGGGGTTTGGGGGTGTGATTTTGAGTTTTAGCATTGTTTTGGGTGTTCCAAATGATCGAGTGAGTCCGTGTTATGATTTGGGAATTGTTGGTATATTTGGACTAGGGCTCGGGTTGGCCCAGGTGTCTTTCGGGCACCTAATAGGGCTAAAAACCAGCAAACACAGCTGCTGGTGCACCTGTTCTGGTGTGACCGTAGGTGCGGTTGCCCAGTTGCAGGTGCGGGACCGCTCCTGCGGTCCCTAACATTGCAGGTGCGATCACCCAATGGCTTAGCCAATCATCGCAGGTGCGGAAAATATTCAGCAGGAGCGGAGCCGCAGGTGCGGTCTCCACTCTGCAGGCGCGGGCCCAGGATCAGCAGACCATTTTTGCAGGTGCGAGATTTTTCTCGTAGGTGCGGGACCGCCCCTGCGGTCCTTGAGCCGCATGTGCGGAATCACTGTTCAGGAAATGTGTTTTATATACGGGTTTTAAACCCCTTTTTCTCATTTTTTTCTTCTTCCTTGGGCGATTTTCCTCCATTGTTAAGGGCTAACGACCTGTCTTCTAAGGTAAGTGAACTTTACTTAAAAATTAGCTTCATGCATGGATTCTAGCTTAATTAACTACATAAATTAGTGCCAAAATCAAGAATTTGGATAGGAACCTAGAACTTGTAATCATTTGAGAATTTTCTGTGAATTGGCCATGAAATAAATTAAGAATTGTATATTCATGATCCTTAGGCTTTGGGTGAGTGTTCCCTTCGAGAATTATTGGAATTCGAGCGAGCAGGCCCAGGGTCGAATTTTGGTATTTTTGGAAGAATGCCAGAAAATGGATAATTAGGCTATGGGATCGATTTATTGAGTCATTATTGATATACTTAAGTTAATTATGTCTAGAGATTATTGTTCCGGAGTTGAATTCAAAAGGAAAGGCGGTGTTAGATGCTTGATTGCTATTTTTGGACCCGAGGTAAGTGTCTTGCCTAACTTTGGTGAGGGAATAGGTATTGTATGCTACGTGTTAAGTGTTTATCATGTTCAATGGATAGGTGATGTGACGAGTACCTATGCATTGTGTGTCAAGCATGCCCGTGAGTTTATTTTCGATAAAAACCTTATTATTTCTTCCATGTTCGTTATAATATGCAATTGTCTCTACTTGGAAGTTGATTAATGTTGAATACTCTGGTTGATGAACTCATGATGTATTGGTTCGATTGAGAACCCAATTGTAAAAGATACATTTGAAATGATTGGTTATAGCTGAGACCCTTGCTGGGCAATCGTCACGATATTGACTGATACTTCCCCCTTGCCGGGTGATTTTGAATTGTATTTCCACTATGGTGTATTCCTTGCCATTGATATTATCATTGTTTGGGTAAGGAAGAGTGTAAAAGCACGAGGGGTGATGCTGTGCCATATTTTATATTGTTATGCACGAGGGGACATTCCGTGCCATATTTTATATTGTTATGTACGAGGGGACATTCCGTACCACATTTTATATTGTTATGCATGAGGGGACATTCCGTGCCATATTTATGCTGTTTATGCACGAGGGGACATTTCGTGCCATATTTTATATTATTATGCACGAGAGGACATGCCATGCCGTTTCTTTTCACTATTTAATTTTTGTTTTCAATTCCCATCATTATTGTCGGATATTTTAGATTGTTGTTTTCGTTTTCGTCATTTCAGTAATTGCTATCTCTTACCCCCAGCATGTTCTTCCCCGTAATTGTATTCTTGTTTAGCTTGTACTATACTATTGAACTGCATAGGTACATTTTGTTGTCGTGTCCTAGCCTCGTCACTACTTCGCTGAGGTTAGGCTCGACACTTACTCAGTACATGGGGGTCGATTGTACTTATGCTACACCTGCACTTCTTTATGTTATGCAGATTACGCAGCCAGACCCAGTGGACATCACTAGTGGGAGTGTCCTTCAGTTCACCCTAGAGGCTTCAAGGTATACCCGCTGGCGTTCGTGGGCCTTGGCGTCTCTCCTATCCCTAGTTCTTCATTTCTGTCTTATTTTTCCTCTAGTTTCAGAGACAGTCATGTATTTCCTTTCAGACTTTGTATTTAGCACTCCTATAGACAGTTCGTGAGTTTGTGACTCCAGGTTTTGGGAAATTATGGCGACGTTGTACTATGTTGTCTTTACTTTGTTTTGAAATTTTATTTATTTCCGTTGTTAAGTTGCAAAATATTTTTAGCTTATTCTGTTAATTCGATGTTATCATGTTAGTTTAACTGTACACGTTGGCTTGTCTAGCGGGTTCACCGTTAAACGCCATCACGGCCCGATGGTGGGATTTTTGGGGCGTGACATATTTTGATGCGTATCAAGTCATTAACTATAATATCTAAGCTCAAGTGCAAGAGTAATTTGTTTACTTTTGAAATTGAGTATGACATAGATGATTATGGATTACAACTTGGTGGAAAGAGGCATGAAATTTATGAGAAAAGGCGTGCTAATGAGTTAAATGTTCTTTCTTCTCTTATTCAAGTGCCTAATGAGTTTTCATGTGATAAATTGCTAGAATGTGAGTTTTGTTGTTCGATTGGAAGTCATTCCTCTAGTCATATTTGTTGTGAGGTTGTAAAAGTGCTTGCTTCTAGTAAAGAGAATATGCATGATTATTGTGACATTAGTAATCAAATACTCTTTCATGAACCTATCTATGATCTTTTTGTGAAAGTTTGAGAAATTATGTAGAATTCATTGGTGTTGCGAATATTATTGGGAAAAGTTATAATCATGAGCTTGGATGTATTGAATATTTTATTTTGGAATTTATGGGTTCTTCTGACCTTTCTGAGAATTTATGTGTTTCTTTGCATAACTTGCGTGTAGAAGAATCCATGGGATTTATAATTGATAATTGGCTATATCATAAAAGTGTCTTATTTGATACATGTGGCGGAGATAATTGTGTTAAGTGGTTGCATGTCTAATATTTTGTAATTTCTTTTGCGTGCACATATTTGGACTACCTTTTGGTAAGATCATATTGCAAATTTCATTATATAGTGCATCTGAGAGAGGTTTTTATTTGATAATCTAAGTAGGCATAAATTTTATTGGGATGATGATGTCCATATGCTTTATAAGAGAATATTTACACCTATTAGGCTTAATTGGGTTAAGTGGACTGGTCACTATCTTGTTTTATTCCTACCATTTCTTCAGATTAATGGATGTCATTTACTAGTGCATGTTTTCTTTTTCTTGCAAGGTCGAAATTCGAGGACGGATTTTATTCAAGAAGAGGGGAATGATACCATACTAGGAAGCTCAAATCTATTCAAAGACAATAATGAAGAATTTGAATCTCAAATAGGGCCTTTAACAAGATGTAAAGCTAAAGTGTTGCCAAACAAGATCATTAGACAACAAGTGCAAGTAAACAAGTTGTTAATTGAGAGGAAGAGCTTAAGGAAAGGATATGAGTTATAATATATGTGTTATAATTATTTTATCTCCCAAATTTATGTCCAAGAAGAGGTGGATTAGATCCCAAGAAACATCCTCTGAAGAAGGTCCAAATCAGGCAATCGTTGGGGCAATTTGGCACCTAAAATGTGTTCAAACTTGCAGCCCATGAAGTCCTACATAAATTCACGTTTTTATAGCATAAATAGGACTTACTTGATGTCCAAGAAGGGTACAATAGTCGTGCTAGATGTTGAGTGCAAGTTGGTGCCTAGTTGCTTGCAAATTTCCTTCAAGATTTCCAGATTTTCATGATTCTATCCAAGATTGTTTGGGACATATTTCCATATATTAGGGGACTATATTTATTGCTTTCCTTGTTAGTTAAAGTTATGTTTTCATTATCCTAAGATTGTTGGAAGTACTTTCCAAGAATGACTTGGTTTTTGCTTCCTAGTATTTTCCTTTTCCTAAGGTAGTTGGACTTGTTGTCCAAAGTAGTTTATGACTTTATTTCCTTATTTTTAGGTACAATTTTTTGACCCCTCTCTATATAAAAGGTGCCTTCTTTTCTTTTAGATTTAGATTATTATATACAATATCAATTAAAATTGTGAGATTTTTCTTGCACTCTTGTGTGTGGCTACTCTTGGATTTATTCTTCAACCTTCAAGACTCAACTTAAGGTGGTAAGATTAAATTCTTTTGAAATCTTAGATCACTTCTAGGTATTCAAGAAAGGTTAAAAGTTTAGTCTTATTGTTGTTCTTGTTATTCTAAAAGGTCGGGTTTCACAATCTATTTCTTGTTTTTAAGTCTCTACCAAAGGCGATTAGGTCTGTGTTTGCTAATTGTTGTTGTTAGGATTCAACTCCAAGAATAGACTTCTTGAATTCAAGAAACTCTTTCTTGAATTAAATCTATCTTTAATTTTCCATCCTTTTTTTTATTTCTTTATTTTTCTTTTAGCTTCCGCGAGTTTCTTGATTTTCTTTAGTAGTTCTCGGACCCCTATCGTATTGTTATCAAGTGGTATCAGAGCATAGGTTAATCAAGATTTCAATCTTGATAATCTGGGGAGGTTCTTGAGCAAAAAAAAAAGAATGAAAAAAAATGAAAATCAGCCCAAAAACAAAGGTCTTAGCACATTTCCTTATTCTTGTGCGTTTTGGGTTGCCTAGATTTCTTTCCTTTTTTTTTTCTACTAACCAATTCCTATTCTTCCTAAGTTTGGTCATTCCTTTTCTTTCTTTTTCTAAACTCCATATTCTTATAACTAAGGGTTGCGACTAGTAAGGTTTATTAATAAATCTAAAGAGTAACGACCAAGAGTTCAGTGAGTGGAAAAAGGCAAGAGAGGTGAGAACATCAGAGGGAAAAAGCCAAATTGAGATATATATATATATATATATATATATATATATATATATATATANGACAATGGTAAAGTTATTTTTCAAACAAGAGCTAAAGTCATGTCCGCGATTTGTGCCCTTAGAATTGACAAAGAATATGGCTATAACTCAATTAGCTCTTATATGGTTGAAAGATTGAATTTGCCTTGTGTTGAGCATATTGAACCATGCATGTTGAGAGGAGTAAAGGTGGATAAAAGAGTTCTATTAATATTCTCTATTGGAATGTATGAGGATACAATTTGGTGTGATGGTTCAAGACGTTTCAAACAGGTACTTATCGTGAAAGGAGGCGAGCTATGGCTCAACAACTTGAAAATTCAAACTTACAGTATAGCGAATGGAAGGAAGACAATGGTAAAGTTATTTTCCAAACAAGTGCTAAAGTTATGTCCGTGATTTGTGCCCTTAGAATTGAGAAAGAATATGGCTATAACTCAATTAGCTCTTATATGGTTGAAAGATTGAACTTGCCTTGTGTTGAGCATATTGATCCCTGCATGTTGAGAGGCGTAAAGGTGGATAAAAGAGTGCTATTAATATTCTCTATTGGAAGGTATGAGGATACAATTTGGTGTGATGTGATTCCCATGAATAATTATCATATCTTGTTGGGAAAGACATGGTATGTCTACAGAAGAGCTTCATATAGCATGGAAAAAAACAGATACTCTTTTGAGGTTAACGGGAAGAAACTCATTCTTGGGCCTTTGACTCCCCCACAAATTTGTGAAGACGAAAAGACTGTTAAAGAGAATATGAAAAAATATGAGAGAGAAAATAATTAGAGGAGTAAGAGAGTGCATGTTGACATCCCAAGAGAGGAAAAATGAGAGATTGTGTTGAGTGAAGAGAGTGGGATGTCAAGGGGGGAAAAGAGTAAGCTTGAGAGGAAAGAAAAGAGAGAAGGTCGTGAGATAGAAAAAAGATGTGAGGTAGAGAAACAAGAGGGTTTGAGTGAAGAAAAAGAAGAAAACCATGGTGAGAGAGAAGAGGATAAGGGTGAGGAGAAAGCTAGTTCTGTGATAAAAGCTAAAGAGTGTGTATGCAAGAAAAATATTTCTTTAGTTTCTAACCCTTTAACTCTTTCTTGTTTTACTTCTTGTGATTTTGTGCCGCCATATGTGGAAAGTCCTTGTGAAAGTGGGGGTGAGTCACAAGAGATGTTTGCAAAGGATCCAATTGGATTCCAACATGAATTTAGCGTAATCAATTCTTGCTGGATGGTGGATAATAAAAGCTTGATTAATTTCTTTGTTGTTGAACCTTTTGACTATTTTTATTTTTATTTAAGGTTTACAACATGGAGTTCCCTAAAAGCATTGTTAAGTTAGATACATTGCGTAAAATAATAAAATGTGATGTTGTGCTATTAATAATTAAGTCCAAGTATGGTATTTATAATTGGTTTATTCACATTCTTGGCCTTTGTAGAACACCTCAGGTATTTTTGGAGGTACTGAATTATACTCTTACTTCTTATGTTGGTGGCTTTATAATTTTTATGAATGATGATATTTTGATGCATATCAAGTCATTAACTATAATATCTAAGTTTAAGTGCAAAAGTAATTTTCTTACTTTTGAAATTGAGTATGACATAGATGATTATGCATTCCAATTTTGTGGAAAGAGGCATGAAATTTATGAGAAAAGTCTTGCTAATGAGTTAAATGTTATTTCTTATCTTATTCAAGTGCCTAATGAGTTTTCATGTGATAAATTGCTAGAATGTGAGTTTTGTTGTTCGATGGGAAGTCATTCCTCTAGTCATATTTGTTGTGAGGCTGTAAAAGTGCTTGCTTCTAGTAAAGAGAATATGCATGATTATTGTGACATTGGTAATCAAATACTCTTTCATGAACCTATCTATGATCTTTTTGTGAAAGTTTGAGCAATTATGTAGAATTCATTGGTGTTGCGAATATTATTGGGGAAAGTTATAATTACGAGCTTGGATGTATTGAATATTTTATTTTGGAATTTATGGGTTCTTCTGACCTTTCTGAGAATTTATGTGTTTCTTTGAATAACTTACGTGTAGAAGAATCCATGGGATTTATAATTGATAATTGGCTATATCATAAAAGTGTCTTATTTGATACATGTGGCGGAGATAACTGTGTAAAGTGGTTGAATGTCTAATATTTTATAATTTCTTTTGCGTGTACATATTTGGACTACCTTATTGATAAGATCGCATTGTAAATTTCATTATATAGTGCATCTGAGAGAGGTTTTTATTTGATTAATCTAAGTAGGCATAAATTTTATTGGGATGATGATGTCCATATTCTTTATGAGAGAATATTTACACCTATTAGGGTTAATTGGGTTAAGTGGACTGGTCACTATCTTGTTTTATTCCTACCATTTTTTCAGATTAGTTGATGTCATTTACTAGTGCATGGTTTCTTTTTCTTGCAAGGTCGAAATTCGAGGACAAATTTTCTTCAAGAAGAGGGGAATGATAGCATCCTAGGAAGCTCAAATCTATTCAATGAAAAGAATGAAGAATTGGAATCTCAAATAGGGCCTTTAACAAGATGTCAAGCTAAAGTGTTGCCAAACAAGATCATTAGACATCAAGTGCAAGTAAACAAGTTGTTAATTGAGAGGAAGAGCTTAAGGAAAGGATATGAGTTATAATATATGTGTTATACTTATTTTATGTCCCAATTCATGTCCAAGAAGAGGTGGATTAGATCCCAAGAAACATCCTCTGAAGAAGGTCCAAATCAGGCAACCGTTGGGCCAATTTGGCACCTAAAATGTGTCCAAACTTGCAGCCCATGAAGTCCTACATAAAGCCACGATTTTATAGAATAAAGAGGACTTACTTGATGTCCAAGAAGGGTACAATAGTCTTTCTAGATGTTGAGTGCAAGTTGGTGCCTAGTTGCTTGCAAATTTCCTTCAAGATTTCCAGATTTTCATGATTCTATCCAAGATTGGTTTGGGACATATTTCCATATATTAGGGGACTATATTTATTGCTTTCATAGTTAGTTAAAGTTATGTTTTCATTATCCTATGATTGTTGGAAGTACTTTCCAAGAATGACTTGGTTTTTTTCTTCTTAGTATTTTCCTTTTCCTAAGGTAGTTGGACTTGTTGTCCAAAGTAGTTTAGGACTTTATTTCCTTATTTTTAGGTACAATTTTGTGACCCCTCTCTATATAAAGGGTGCCTTCTTTTATTTTAGATTTAGATTATTATATACAATATCAATTAAAATTGTGAGATTTTTCTTGCACTCTTGTGTGTGGCTACTCTTGGATTTATTCTTCAACCTTCAAGACTCAACTTAAGGTGGTAATATTAAATTCTTTTGAAATCTTAGATCACTTCTAGGTATTCAATAAAGGTGAAAAGTTTAGTCTTATTGTTGTTCTTATTATTCTAAAGGGTCGGGTTTCACAATCTATTTCTTGTTTTTAAGTCTCTACCAAAGGCGATTAGGTCTTTGTTTGCTAATTGTTGTTGTTAGGATTCAACTCCAAGAATAGACTTCTTGAATTCAAGAAACTCTTTCTTGAATTAATATCTTTAATTTTCCGTCCTTTTTTTTATTTCTTTATTTTTCTTTTAGCTTCCGCGTGTTTCTTGATTTTCTTTAGTAGTTCTCGGACCCCTATCGTGTTGTTATCATATTTTGTATGTGTATTCCTTGTGAGCGGCGCATATGTGAAGTGACGAGTACTTATGTGCCGCCAAATTATCCGTTTTCCCTGTTTTTCCCATTTTTCTCATATTGTCTATTTCACTGTCTTAAGTGCTATATGATCTAATTGTGTTTCCATGCCTAATTGTTACGTGTTAGACATTGTTTCTTATGTTCATGATATTTGTTCCCCATATAGTTCATTTCTCCTATTATTTACTTAAGCTAGTTTATTGGTACCCTTTTGCTGTATATTCTGAATTGGTCTCACCGTGTAGTAGTACTTGTGTGAACTTTCATGGTGTACAAGTTTCTTATTTGTTGCGGTTTGGAGTTTAAGTATCGTAAAGGGTTTCTGTGATTTAAATTGTGAAATTTCTGTACATACTGAGTAATTAATATTGATATGGCGGGGTCGGGTTGCACGCCGCAACAGGTGGAATAAGGGTGATATGTTGAGGTGGAATAAAGGTGAATTGATACTATACGGTGGGAACGGGTTGCACGCCGCAACATGTGTAATAAAGGTAGATTGTTTGGTGGAATAAGGGTGAACTGTGATTGTGTTATTTTGATATGGTGGGATTGGGTTGCACACTGCAACACTCTTATTTATATTTAGTATTGTTTATATTGTTATGAGGAAATAAGGGAGGAATATGAGATGTACGGTGGGATTGGGTTGCGCACCGCAACAACCAATGTGCTCATGTTTTCCTTGAACTGTGTTAGCTTTACGATATTCTTTATTCCACTTAAGGATTGGAAATTTCTTAACGCCTGTTGACTTAAATTCCGAGAGTTTTAGTTATTTCTTGCAAGTTACTGCTAATTTCTATTCTACATTCCTTTTCTTCTTTTATCCTATATATTGTGTACAGGTTGTAGTGTGAGTGACCCGCCGTATACTTGTCACTACTTCGTCGAGGTTAGGCTCGGCACTTACCAGTACATGGGGTCGGTTGTACTGATACTGCACTCTGCACTTCTTCTGCAGATTTTGGGGCTGGTCCGAGTTGATCTTGAGGTTGGCTGCAGGATTCACCTGATAGGAGATCCAAGGTAGATTTTCCGGTATCCGCAGACCCTGACGTCTCCTTCAATACATTTCACTTTACTATTTATTTCATTTCAAAAACAGTTGTATCTCTTTCAGTCACTTACTTGTAGTAAAAATCTTAGAAGTTCGTGAATTGTTACACCAGATCTGGGTGGTAGAATATATATGTATATATATATATATATATATATATATATATATAACTGTTATGTATTTCTGCATTAATTTTTATATCATTTTAGTTTAATTGTTGTAATTTACGAAACTGAATAAGGATTTTCTTTAACGACCCGGCTGGTCGTTCCGTGAGATTTACCCCATTTCCCTCATTTATGCATTTGTCATATATTGCTAGCCTGTTTTTGATGTGTTGGGTCAGTTGGTTTGGGCCGGAGGGGTCATGGTGAGAATTGAGACATTTAGTCTCTTAAAGTAGCCTAATAGTTGAAAAAGTCAAATGACAGTTGACTTGTTGGTGAACAACCTTAGAATGAGGATTTTATGGCTCGGATAGCTTCGCTAGGTGAATTGGGACTTAGGAGTGTGTTCAGAATGAAGTTTTGATGTCCGGTGTAGAATTAGGCTTGAATTGGCGAAAGTTAGTTTTTGATGATTTCCTGTCGGCAGTGGAAAATAGGCTATCGCGGTCGGAATGGAATTTCGGAAGTTGGAGAAGGTTCGTAATTTTGTTTTGGATATATGTCTGCAAAATTTCAGGTCAATCAGAGGTGTTTTGGTTGGTTTCGGCGTAGTTGGCGAAATTGTGAAGTTTCAAAGTTCATAGGCTTGAATTTGATGTAATTTTGGTGTTTTCGTGTTGTTTTTTGGTGTTTCAAAGGCTCGACTAAGTTGGAATAATGCTATAGGGTGTGTTGGTATGTTTGGTTGGGGCCCCGAGGGGCTCGGAATTGATTTCGGATGGTTGGCAGGGTTTTGAACTTGGAAATTTGCAGCAATTAGCGGCTGGTGTTGGCCGCACCTGCGGATGGGTAGCCGCAAGTGCAATGTCGCAGGTGCGAAAGGCTGTGCACAAGTGCAAAGGGAGGCTAGGCAAGGGAATTCCACAGGTGTGAAGAGATGGCCGCACCTGCGAAGCCGCAGGTGCGGAGGAAGGTCGCAGGTGCGATACTTTAGTCCATTAGTGGAATTGCGCAGGTGCGATTTAGTGTCAGCAGGTGTGGCATGGCTGGGCAGAATAGTATAAAATGGGGCCTCCGTGAAATTCATTTCATTTCACCATTTTTGCATGCGGGAGGAGCTCATTTGAAGGCAAATTGAAGAGGGAATTCGTGGTTATTCAGTGAAGGTAAGTTCTCGGGTTATTAACATCGTTTCTATGCTATTTTAATTAGGATTAGGCTTGTATTTGAAGGATTAAAGTAAGAAAAGTTTGGAAAATGGGAGGAAAGAGTTGGGAATTTCTTTTGGAAATCTTAGAGGGCAATTGTGGTCCGATTTTGATGTTCTTGGTATGTACGGTCTCGTGATAGGATAAGGGTTCTTGTGATGTAAATTTTATCGGATTCCGAGACGGGCCCGGGGCTCGAGTTTGGCCGAATTTCGAGATTCTTGTATAATTTAATAGTTTTCGATTGGGTTGTGTTCCTTTAGTATATATTTATGATGTTGAAATGGTTTTGGCTAGATTCGGAGCAATCGGGAGCCAATTTGAGGGTCAAGAGCATCGCGGATTAGTGTTGTGGCCCGGTGGAGGTAAGTAATGGTTATAAATCTTGTCCTGAGAGTATGAAACCCCAGACTACATATTTCTCAGTGATTTTAGAATAGCGCACATGTCGGATGACGAGTATGTGGCGCGTACTGATTTTTGGATTGGACTAGGTCCTCTCCGCGACAACTATTGAGTTGCATATTTTAATCCAAACCTTATGTTAAATTATGTTCTAAAGATTTGTTGAAATATTTGGGTTATATGCCGTGTTTGGGCCTCGTTCCGATCTGTTTAGACCCCTTGAGGGCTTTTTACTGTTGTTTTCTTCACTATGTATTGATGATTTCACTCAGCCATATTGTGCTTACTGTTTTCGAAACTCAGCCTGATTTACACTACTTTGAGATTTAAAAATGATGTTTTGGGTTGAGAACCCTGTTTTACTGATTCGCCTGAGGGGCTTTTTGAGTGGGAATTTGGTTCTAAGGTTTATGGGCCAGGATTTGGATTTTGAAATTTCAACAGTAATGTGCTATTGGACCTATATGGGATAGGGTGAAGTGGGATCACCCCCAGGTATGTTCCTGGTAAGCTACGTAACAATTTGATAGTGTTGGAGAATAACTCTTGGCACGTTCGAGGAAGAACGTATGTTTAAGTGGGGGAGGATATAACGACCCGGCCGGTCGTTCCGTCAGATTTACCCCGTTTCCCCCATTTATGCATTTGTCATATATTGCTAGCTTGTTTTTGATGTGTTGGGTCAGTTGGTTTGGGTCCGGAGTGGTCATGGTGAGAATTGAGGCATTTAGTCTCTTAAAGTAGCCTAATAGTTGAAAAAGTCAACTGAGAGTTGACTTGTTGGTGAACGATCTCGGAATGCAAATTTTATGGCTTCGATAGCTTCGCTAGGTGGATTGGGACTTAGGAGTGTGTTCGGAATGAAGTTCTGATGTCCGGTATAGAATTAGGCTTGAATTGGCGAAATTTAGTATTTGGCGATTTCTGGTCGGCAGTGGAAAATTGGCTATCGGGGTCGGAATGGAATTCCGGAAGCTGGAGCAGGTTGGTAATGTCATTTTGGATATGTCTGCAAAATTTCAGGTCAATCAGAGGTGTTTTGTTTGGTTTCGGCGTAGTTGGCGAAATTTGGAAGTTTCAAAGTTCATAGGCTTGAATTTGATGTAATTTTGGTGTTTTTGTGTTGTTTTTTTGGTGTTTCGAAGGCTCGACTAAGTTGGAATAATGCTATGGGGGTTGTTGGTATGTTTGGTTGAGGCCCGAGGGGCTCGGGATTGATTTCGGATGGTTGGCGGGTTTTGAACTTGGAAATTTGCAGCAATTAGTTGCTGGTGTGTGTTTCTGGTGTTGGACGCACCTGCGGATGGGTAGCCGCAGGTGCGAAAGGCTGTGCACAGGTGCAAAGGGAGCCTAGGCAAGGGAATTCTGCAAGAGCGAAGTGATGGCTGCACCTGCGAAGCCGCAGGTGCGGAGCAAGGTCGCAGGTGCGATAATTTAGTCTGTTAGTGGAATTGCGCCGGTGCACACCTGGGACCGCAGGTGCGATTTAGTGTCCGCAGGTGCGGAATGGCTGGGCAAAACAATATAAAAAGGGGCCTCCGTGAATTTCATTTCACTATTTTTGCATGCAGGAGGTGCTCTTGTGAAGGCAAATTGAAGAGGGAATTCGTGGTTCTTCAGTGAAGGTAAGTTCTCGGGTTATTAACATCGTTTCTATGCTATTTTGATTCGGATTAGGATTGTATTTTAAGTATTAAAATAAGAAAAGTTTGGAAAATGGGAGGAAAGATTTGGGAATTTCTTTTGGAAATTTTAGAGGGCAATTGTGGTCCGATTTTGATGTTCTTGGTATGTACGGTCTCGTGGGAGAATAAGGGTTCTTGTGATATAAATTTTATCGAATTCCGAGATGTGGGCTCGGGGTTCGGGTTTGGCCGAATTTCGAGATTCTTGTATAATTTGATAGTTTTCGGTTGGGTTGTGTTTCTTTAGTATATATTGATGATGTTGAACTGGTTTTGGCTAGATTCGGAGCAATCAGGAGCCAATTTGAGCGGCAAGAGCATCACGGATTAGTGTTGTGACCCCGTGGAGGTAAGTAATGGTTATAAATCCTGTCCTGAGGAAATGAAACCCCGGACTACATATTTCTCACTGATTTTAGAATGGCGCACATGTCAGATGACGAGTACGTGGCGCGTACTTATTTTTGGATTGGACTAGGTCCTCTCCGCGGGAACTATTGAGTTGCATATTTTTCTAAAGTTTTGTTGAAATATTTGGGCTGTAAGCCGTGTTTGGGGCCTCGTGATGATCTGTTTAGAACCCTTGGGGGCTTTTTACTGTTGTTTTCCTCACAATGTATTGATGATTTGACTCAACCACATTGTGCTTACTGTTTTCGAAACTCAGCCTGATTTACATTACTTTGAGATTTAAAAATGATGTTTTGGGTCGAGAACCCTGTTTTACTGATTCGCCCGAGGGGCTTTTTGAGTGGTACTACTGAGTGAGACCGAGGGCCTGATTGTGAGGATATGATACACCACGAGGTGGCTTGATATTAGTGCTTGGGATGAAGGAGCCCCTCCGGAGTCTGCACACACCCCAGTGAGCGCACCGAGTGCCGAGTGATTCGGAGGCATGAGTGACTGTGAGGTGCTGAGTGACTGTGAGACATGCCCGAGGGGCTGATTTTGATACATGTTTTGCCTGAGGGGCTACTTATGATTTTACTACTTTCACTTTGAGCTTATGAAATATGGTTTGCCCGAGGGGCCTCTATATGATTCATTTCATTTTCATACTAAATCTTTCGATTTGAAGTTGTTGAAAATATACATTCTTCAAAGGATTTTTCTGAAGTTCTTTTTAAGGCATGATGATTTCATATATCTATGTTATACTATTGGAAAGAAAGGTTGTGCATCTTGTGATATTATGACATTGATTTCATGTGTTTCTTGCTGCTCAGACCTGATTTATTTTCATTACTACTGAGTTGGTGTACTCACATTACTCCCTGCACCTTGTGTGCAGATTCAGGTGTTAGGGTAGGATGAGCTGTCTATATGTTCCAGAGATTCTCGGAGGTTTGCGAGGTAGCTACTTGCGTCCGCAGTCCTGCTCCCTCTCCTGCTTACTATTATAGAATTTATTTTTGTTGAGTTGTATATTTTATGTAGATGCTCATGACCAGTGACTCTGGGTTCTCGGGGGTGTTATTTAATGTTCAGTATAGATTTAACTGTGTTATAAATGTTTAAAGGAAACCTTTATGGGTAATCGCTATAGTAAAGATGTAAACGAAAGTTTATTATGATTCGAGTTTGGGTTTTGGATGGCCTAGTTCCATGATAGGCGCCATCACGACTGGCATGGATTTGGGGTTGTGACATTTTCTTAATAAATCTCTAACGTTGGCTTGACTAGCAAGTGAAATGTTAGGCTCCATCACGGCCCCGTCGGTGGAATTCGGGTTGTGACATTTTCTTAATAAATCTCTAACGTTGGCTTGACTAGCAAGTGAAATGTTAGGCTCCATCACGGCCCCGTCGGTGGAATTCGGGTTGTGACATTTTCTTAATAAATCTCTAACGTTGGCTTGACTAGCAAGTGAAATGTTAGGCTCCATCACGGCCCCGTCGGTGGAATTCGGGTTGTGACATTTTCTTAATAAATCTCTAACGTTGGCTTGACTAGCAAGTGAAATGTTAGGCTCCATAACGTTAGCTTCTCATATTTAGGTAGTTGTTGAACAACATCACTCTTAACGTATGTGAGGGGTCAATACGAAGGGTTTAAAGGTGGGATTATGAAAAATGAAGCCTTGGTGCTATCTTAGTGAGCAGTACACTAGTGCCAGCTAGCATAATTTGGAAGAATACGTCTAGTAAATTGTGGTAGTTTCTCGGAAGAGAATTATGACACTCGAATTACTCACGATCGGTAGAGAATACTTACGCGAAATTACAGAAGACACATCGGGAAGGATTCCGATAAATGGGGAAACCATAATTCTTGAACTCTTTAATCTTGTTTCCAATCATTATCCTTGTTGATAGTTTTACTGCTTTTTAGATTTGTTAGTTAATTAGTTAGAAATAAAATCTCAATCTTTATAATTTAGAAAATTGTTCAAACTTATGTTCTTAGTGATAGAGAACAGTTGTAGCTAAACCTTAGTTCTCTGTGGGATTCGACTTCGGACTTTTAGACCAGATTAAATTTGCAGCGAACGCTTATTGTCACGAACCAAAACCCTATTCTGTCGTGATGGCGCCTATCGATGGTACTAGGTAAGCCGATTTTACAAATACTTCAAAGGTTTCACATAAGATAAACCAAAAGCAAATATGACGGATTTCATAAAAATAGGAGTTAAACTCAAAATACAGCGCGGAAAAATAGCCCAAACATCAGGGTGTCACCAAATCATGAGCATATAAACAACCAGTCTAAGAAACAATGTCTACAAGAGTCTGTCAAAATACCAATGTAGAAAACAGATAACAAGGAAGGAGAGACAAGGACTACGAACGGCGGCAGCTACCTCGTGAATCTCCTTTACTCAACCACGGACGAGATCAACATCCTCCGTGACTAGAAACACTTGGATCTGCACATGAAGTGCAGGGTGTAGCGTGAGTACAATCAACTCAGTAAGTAGGGACGAGCTATACAATTACAGCTCATTTTAGTAATTTCAGCAGTGAAAGTAGACATGATTCAATTCCGGCAATTTAAGTCAAGTCAGTTGCACATTTACAGTTCAGGTAAAACTGGATACAATATCTTCCAGAAGTTCAAAACAGTGACATAATTTATCTAATTGTAGCAACAAAGGAAACAAATGCAACCTCTCAGGATAACGGCCACTCAAGCTCTCAAAATCTCAAACCTCGCCTCTCAGCCCTCAATACTCACACTCAATAGGTACCTGCGCTCACTGGAGGTGTACAGACTCCGGAGGGGCTCCTTCATCCCAAGCGCTATATTGCTGCGGCGTGCAATCCGATCCAACATATAAGTTGCCATAAAGCTAGTTCCGGCGTGCAACCCGATCCACAATACATAAATAGCCATAAGGCTCGTTGCGACGTGCAACCCGATCCATATACATTCAACCCTCAGGATCATTGCGCCATGCAACCTGATCCATATTCACTCACATAGCTCATAGCTCGGCACTCAGGCCCTATCTTAGTCACTAACCTCTCCAGTCTCTCGGGCTCTCAAAAATCATACAAATCAGCCCAAAAAGAGATAATAACAGGTACTACAAGCAAACAAGAGGAGACGGAGATATGGTACGCAAGTAAAATAATGATTGAGTACAAGACAACAAATAGCAGCTAATTCAACAAGTACACGGCCGATGCGGGTCCTTACAATGATATCATATGGCCTAAGCATGGTTTCTAACATGAAAGGCAGTCAAATTTCTATAAAACAGAGGGAACATGTAATTCACAATAAGCAATTAGACTTTACAGTCTCACGGGACGGACCAAGTCACAATCCCCCACGGTGCACGCCCATACGCCCGTTACCTAGCATGTGCGTCACCTCCAAAATAATCACATCATACCAAAATTCGGCGTTTCATACCCTCAGGATCAGATTTAAGACTGTTACTTACCTCAAACCGCACAAAATCCTACTGCTGAATGCCTTTAACCCTCTAATTAGTCTCCAAACGCCCTGAATCTAGCCACAAGCAGTACAATATAATTAGTATAGGCTAAAGGAATCAATTCCATAAGAAATTGGTTCAAACCCGGCCCTCGGGCCCACGTCTCGAAATTCAGCAAAAGTCACAAAACCCGAAAGCCCATTCACTCCTGAGTCTAACCATACTAATTTTATCAAAATCCGACACCATTTGGTCATCTAAATCCCCAAAATTCACTCTCCAATTCTCTAGCCCTAAACCCCTAAATTTCACCTCAAAAACTCACTAACTAGGTGTAAAATCAGTAAGGAAACATCATTATTGAAGGTAAATGGTCACAAGGAGTTTATCTCAGTAATCACTTCAAAATCCTCCGAAATCCGAGTTCAAAATAGTGAAAATGGTGAAAAATGTCAAAGTATCGCATTTATATGTCTTGCCTAGGCTTTCAGCATATGCGGACCCACTTTCGCATCTACGACGCTGCACCTGCGGAACATCCATCGCAGGTTCGGATTCCACTTAAAATCACGATTCCCGCTTCTGCGATCAGGTGTGCACACCTGCGGACCCTTGTCCGCTTCTGCGATCCCTTACCCTCATGTGCTCCAACTTCCGCATCATTGGATGCGCAAATATGGCTCCCCTTCTCGCACCTGCACTCATAGACCAAGTTGACCAACCACACCTGCGTCTCCCCTTCCGCACGTCTAAGTCTTCATCTGCGGTCTCCCCACCGCAGGTGCGAAACACCATAAAACTCAGCAATGGCCTAAGTCCCAATTTCAATTCGTTAAGCATCCGAAACCCACCCGATGCCCCCAGTGTAATGATCCGGACGATCATTTTATTTTCTATAACTCCATTCCCTTAAAGAAGAATCCCTATATGTTCTTTTACTGTTTTATGACTTGCAGGGATGGTTATTTTGCGACCTTAGAAGTTGAAGCACATGGTCCACATTTGCGAGAGATTTGTCACATTTGCGAACCTGGTCTCGCAATGTCACGACCCAAATTTCCCCTCCGTTGGGTATCGTGATGGCACCTAGTCTTAAGGACTAGGTAAGACTAACTTTCATGGAATAGCAACAATAAGAAATAAAGTCTAATATTTTTATGAAAAAAGGATTCTTTATACAAGAGCATATTCCCAAAACCCGGTAGTACAAGTCATAAGCTCTATAAAGAGTTTACTACAACTTCTTAATACAACTGTTCGGAAGTAAGTGAAAACAGTGTAAATACAGAATAAGAAGGTGACTCTGAAGCCTGCGAATGCAGCAGCATGTTACCTTGAGTCTCCTCAGCAAGAGTCAACACAGATACTAACGATCAATACCTGGATCTGCACAAAAATGTGCAGAAGTGTAGAATGAGCACGCCACAGCGGTGCCCAGTAAGTATCAAGACTAACCTCAGTGAAGTAGTGACGAGGAATAGTCAAGACACCTACTGGTCTAATAAATCAACAGGCATAAATATAGGAATGACAGGGCATGACACCTATCTAATGACTACACAATATTGTTAACAACATAACAACTGCAATGCGGAAGGAAATAAAATAATTAACGACGGAACATAATAATAATACACAGAAGGATGGACGGAAACACAACCCAAGTCCGGAAATCACAACACAATAAGGACAAGTAGTAACTCAACACTGCATTAGTCTCCACACTAGGCCTTAGCCACAAATACCATTAAAATGGTCAAAATCTTTGACTGTAAACTTTCATCCACAAGTTTCTAGATTGAAAGCTTTAAGGTAATATCCGTTTTAAAGGGAAATTCTTTTGAAATATAATTTTCCCAAGAGATGTCTCTCATACATAGTTTTCTTCAAATAAAAGCTTTTCAAATATACTTTTCCGAAGAAAGTGTCCTTTAAACATAATTTTCTTCAACATAAACATTTTCCAAATATTCTTTTCCAAAGGGATATCCTTCAACATAGTTTTGTTTAACATAAACATTGTTCAAATATTCTTTTTCCAAAGGAATGTCCTTCAACATAGTTTTATTCAGGATAATTTTTTTTTCTTCAAATTGGACTTTCCAAATAATTGTCTTTCAAACATAATTCCTTTGATAAAATCTACCAGGACCCCGTCCCATAGTTTCGAATTCATCTCACAATACAGAGGATCTCCCGGAATACGTCCGTAGTCCCAAAATAAATATGTAGTACAGGGGGAATGCTCCCGGAATAGGTCCGTAGTCCCAAAATAAATATACAGCACAGGGGGAAAGCTCTCGGAATACGTCTGTAGTCCCCGGAATACGTTCATAGTCCCAAAATAAATATGCAATACAAGGGGAAAGCTCCCGGAATACATCCTTAGTCCCAATTTAAATATGCAGTGCAACAACCAAAGACACCAATTATAGCACGGCAGAAAACTCGTACATCACCACATCAAATACAAAACAACCCTCAATGACACAAGATACGACGAATAAATCAATACAAGAACTTCAATTCACAAAGAAACAGTAGAACATCGTTCACAATAAATAATCATGGCACAAAATACTAAGTACAAAAGGGAACAACTTGACCAGGGAAAAACAGGACAAGCAACAAACCCACAAATTCAAGTCAACAATAAGAAGACAACACAAGTCAAATAATTCCAAGTAAGGGCAAGTCGACTAAGATATAAGTTATCTATACCCCTTATAAGGTTGACCAAATTATGAGGGATATTCAACCATTTAATTAATTATAGGTAGCTTATGAAAATATAGCATGATGATTGAGAGGTAAAACCTTTGGTTAAGTAAAATCAGAGTCAAGTAGGTGGTAAGGGTGGATCCTAGAGCAATTAGTTCTAATCAAACCGTGTAGAGGTGAAACTAGCAGATAAGAACTCAAGCGTATCAAGATCAACTTCATACAAGGTGAATATAAGGACCTAAGAACCCTAAAAGGTCAACCTTCTACAAATAAGTCTGAACACATACTCGTCACCTCGCATACACGGACTAAAATCAACATTGAAGACTCAAATCCTAAGGGGTAATTTCCCACACAAGGTTAGGCAAGATACTTACCTCAACCGCTCAAATCAAACTTGAAATCAGTTCTTGCCCCGCGTATCCGACTCCAAATGGCCCAAATCTAATCAAATCAATAGCATCGTGTAAATAATATTACAAGCAACTAGTTTAACTAATAAATTTGAAGCTAAGACGAGAAATTAGGAAAATTGCACAAAAAGTCCACCGAGCCCACGTCTCGAAATTGAGTGAAAGTTACAAATTTAGAAGACCCATTCACTCATGAACTCACTCGAAAAAGAATCATCAAAATCCGGCATCAAAATCTCACTCAAATCTCAGATTTTCAATTGGGGAACTTTTTCTCCCATTTCCAAGCTTTTGGGGAACTTTTTCTCCCATTTCCAAACTTTTACTTTCAAACTCCTTGATTAAACGAGGAAAACCACAATAGATTAATGCAATAAAACCAAATTCGAGTAAGAAATCATTACCCACAAGATTCCTCTGAAAATCCGTAAAAGAATCGCCTTCTCCCGAGCTCAAAATAAAAAATGGAGTGAAAATGATCAAACCCTAGAATATAAACTCTCTGCCCAGCGATGACCACACCAGCGGCTTATTGGACCGCACCTGCGGAAAATACATCGCAGGTGCGAAAACTCACTAAATGAACAGGGGTCGCACCTGCGATCACTAGGCCGCATTTGCGGCTCCGCACCTGCAGATCCCTGTCCGCACCTGTGAGCCTGGATGCCCTTGAACAAAACCGCACCTGCAATGCCCTCCACCGCACCTGCGTGTCCGCACCTCTGGCTCCCCATCCGCAGGTGCGAAACACCAGAACCAGCAATGCTTCAGCTGGTTTCTAAGCCCAAAATCATCCCGTTGAGCATCCAAAACATCCTCGAGGCCCCCGAGACCTCAATCAAACTTACCAAACAGTCCTAATACCTTATCAAAACTTATTCGAGCCTTCAAAACACATCACATAACATTAAAATCTCCAATTATGCATGGATTCAAGCCTAAGAACTTATGAAATTTCCAAAATCCACAACCGATGTTGAAATATGTCAAACCTAGCCCGAATGACCTCAAATTTGACACACAGGTCACAAATGACACTACGAACCTACAACCACTTTCGAAATTCCATTCCGAGCTCAATTTCAAGATTTCACCTATCGGTCGAAATCGCCGAAAACCTAACTTTCGCCAATTCAAGCCTAAATCTACCATAGATCTCGAAAACACATTGCGGACGCGCTCCTCAGCCCAAAATCACCATACGAAGCTAGTGACATTATCCATAACTCGTTCCGGAGCCGTTTACATAAAATTCAAATTTTGGTCAAAACTTCACCGTTTAAGCTTCCAAAACAACAGTCCTTCTTCCAATTCTATTCAGAATCATTCGGTAAATGAATTCAACCATGAACGCAGGTTGATGTACACAATGTGAAGCTGTTCAAGAAATTACGCCACCGAACGGAGCTTAAATTCTGAAAATGACCGGTCGAGTCGTTACACGCAAATGCAACATAAGACACCTGTGCCCATCTCATTTAATACGGGACTTAGACAATTTATCTCATTTTCTTTCATCTCTTGGGCGATGTTTGGAGCTTTTGGATAAGGGGGTTTCACCTAGCACTTTGAGGTAAGTAATTTCTACACAATATGAGTTAAATACATTGATCATGGGTATAGAATCTGATCAAAACATATATTTGAGTTCATGAGGTTATGGGTAACAACTTTCTTCAAAAAATTTCGGAATTCAGGCACGTGGGCCCGAGGTTGAATTTTAAGAATCCTACATTTAGGGTTGGGAAACCTCTCTAATATTTAGAATACGAACTTTTGAGTATGTATTGATTAATTTATACACTATTTGATTAGTTTTGGGTTGATTCGGCACCAGATTGAGGGTGTGAGCACATTCTTGGTCCGGGAAGTAGGCCTTGAGACGAGGGAAGTCTCTTTTCTAACCTCGTAAGAGGGAATTAACCCCATATGTGAACTTAATCAATATGTGTTTCTATTTGTGGGGGCTACGTACGCACTAAGTGACGAGAGTCCGTGCGTAGCTACTATTCATGCTTATGTTCGGGTAGATATAGGTTTACACCATGTTTTGTTGACGTCGTTGTTTGTTTATGCTTACCAATTGTTAGATTAAAGCGAAGGTTGAGGATTTAAATATTTCAAAGGTTCCTAGTTTAATTTCTTAATTGAAAAAGAATGGAGCGATATTATGATAACTTGAGAAAAACTATGAACCGCTTCAAAAATATATTCCGCAAGCGGGGTAAATTTCCACTACTCTCATGGAAGTGGGCCATTCACCTTGGCAGGATTTATTGATATATTATATGGTTCGGGCTATTCGACCCTCGGAAGTGCACAATATATTATTATGTATATTTGGATCGGGCCGTACGTCCTCGGCATAACTCGTGCATAAAGATATTGTTTCACGGACTTGAAAGGTGAAAGGAATATATGAGAGAAATGACTTGGGTATTACTTGAAATAAAGGATTGTTTTCTTATTTCCTTCTTTGAGTTCTATTATCATTGTATATTTCATCCTTAATTAAACTTCATTTTATTATGTTTCTGGCCCATAGTAAGTGTCTGAGTAGACCCATCGTCACTACTTCTTCGAGGTTAGACTAGATACTTACTGGGTACATGTTATTTATGTACTCACACTACACCTCTGGACTTGATGTGCAGGATCTGAGGCAGGTGCATCTGGTTATCAGTCTCGCACGCACGCTTGACTGTTGGTTCGAGACTACACGGTTATCTTCCCTTCCGAACCGTTCAGCAGCAACCAAAGTCTCTCTTTTGATTATTTCCTGTTTATTCTATCTCAGACAGTAGGGTAGAAATATTTTGCATATTCTGCTTGTAGCCCACATACTTGTGACACCAGATCTTGGCACACATTAGTAGACTTATGATTTTGGTTTTATCCTTATTTATGTCATATACATTTAGCCGCTTTTGTTTGTTAATTTTAAATTTGTTTCTTACTAAGTCTTAAATTAAAGAAAGACATTTACTGGGAAGAACTGATTAAAATGGGAATTCACTAGGTTGCTCACTGTTGGCTTGCCTAGCAATGGTACTGGGCGCCATCACGGCCTAAAATGGAATTGGCTCGTGATAACATGGTATCAGAGCACTAGGTTCACATAGGTCTCACAAGTTATGGGCAGACCTAATAGAGTCTTGCAGATCGGTGCAGATACGTCTATACTTGTCTTCGAGAGGCTATAGAGTGTTAGGAAACTACTTTTTATTCATCTCATATCGTGCAATTGATGGTGTACTAAGTTTCTTCTCTCACTCTCTCACAGATGGTGAGAATGCGTGGGGCAGATGTTTTGGATCCGGGAGGAGTTTCTCCCCCGATTCTAGAGGCCCGAGGTAGAGGCTAAGGGAGGGCACCATCCTGAGATAGGAGACGAGGACGTCCCCGAGTTGCCCCAGTTGCACCACCAGCCGATTCAGTGGAGGATCTCATTGATGAGGTGTAGGTCGAGGTGCCCGTAGCAGAGCTAGCACCTGTTGATTTCATGTCAGCATAGGGCTTTCAAGAGGTCATGGGTTGTATGCTGCTGTTCATGGATTCTATGACCCATGGTGGTTTATTTATAGCACACCAGCTAGGACCGACGAGCCGTAGAAGCTACTAGATAGATGGACCAGGCTTCACCCTCCAATCTTTGGGGGTGAGCGACATGAGGATCCCTAGGACTTCACTGATAGGTGTAGGGACAGACTGCACAACATGAGCATATTGGAGTCTCACGGGGTGGATTTCACTACCTTTCAGTTAGAGGGTAGAGCACGTAGGTGGTGGAAGTCTTATCTTCTTAGCAGACCAGCAGATTCTCCTCCCATGACTTGGGACCAGTTCACACGCCTATTCTTGGACATGTATATTCCACCCTCCTAGAGGGAAGAGTTTCGGTGTCAATTTGAGCAGCTCGAGCAAGGTCAGATGTTAGTGTTCGACTATGAGGGGAGATTCTCTGAGTTGTCTTGCCATGTACTTATGATACTTCCCACCGACACAGCGAGGGTGCGGAGGTTTGTTGCGGGGGTTTCACTCTAGTATTCAGGCTAGTATGGCTCAGGAGGTTGATATGGGGACTTCCTATCAGTTGGTAGTGGAGATTGTTCGGAGGATTGAGGGTTACTATCACAAGGGTAGAGAGCAGATGCAGCGGGACATGAAGTCCCATTTTTTTGGAGAGTTCAGTGGTGCCCTATCTGGGGTCAGAGGTCATTTTGGGAGGGGTCATCCCAGTAGGCCCCCATATTTAGCACCACCACCTCCTCGAGGTATTCCAGTGTGGCCCTATTTCAGTGCTATGCCGGAGAGTTCTTACCGCCCCCAGCTATTCAGGGTTCTTCCAATGGATATTCCAGTCATCAGGGTTCTTCTAGTGCCTATTTCAGTGCCATGCGAGAGAGTTGATATCGCCCACCCGCTCTTTAAGGTTCTTCCCGTGGGTATTTCGGCCATCAGGGTCAGACTTCAGGGCAGCAGTCCATCGCTTCGATAGGTTGTTATGAGTGCGCGGATCCTAGTCACATGAAGTGACATTAGGATTCGGGGCAAGGCAGTATAGCCGGGTCAACATCCCATGATTACAGCACCAGTAGCTGCACCAGCCGTCCGGCCGCCCAGAGGCGGATGACAGGTGGGTAGGCCATCCTAGAGGTGGAGGTCAGGCAGGCGAGGGCAAGCCAGGGGGCGCTCCAACTAAATTCTAGGCTTTTCCGATCAGACCAGATGTAATGGCCTCAGATGCCGTGATCACAGGTATTAGTTCTATCTTTGGTAGGGATGATTTATTATTATTTGATCCAGGATCTACCTATCCGTATGTTTCATCTGTATTTACTCATTTTTTGGATATTCCTGGTGAGTCCTTGGGTACTTCTATCTATGTGTCCACTTTTGTGGGTGATTCTATTATTGTGGATCAGATCTATCGGTCTTGTGTGGTCACATTCTGTGGATACGAGACTACAACAGATCTTCTGTTAGTTGATTTGACCGTTAAGGTCATAATGGGCATGGACTGGATATCTCCATATCATGCCATCTCTGATTTCCATGCCAAGACTGTTACCTTAGCGATGCCAGAGTCTCCTAGATTGGAGTAGAAATGTTCGTCTGTTAGTACATCCAGTTAGGTTATCTCTTTTATGAAGGCTCGACAAATGGTTGAGAAGGGTTGGTTGGCTTATCTAGCCTATGTTCGGGATACTGTTGTAGAGTCTCTGGTGATTGATTCAATACTAGTAGTCTGGGAGTTCTCCAATGTGTTTCCTTCTGATCTTTCCAGGCATGCCACCAGATCATGATATCGATTTCTGTATTGATTTGGCTCCAGCTACCCAGCCTATATCTATCCCACCATACTGTATGGCTTCGAAAGAACTGAAGGAGTTGTAGGAGTAGATTGAGGAGTTGCTAGCAAAGGGGTTCGTCAGACCAAGTGTATCACCTTGGGGTGCCCTAGTTCTATTTGTGAAGAAGAAATATGGGACTATGCGCATGTGCATTGATTATCGCCAGTTGAACAAAGTTACCATTAAGAACAAGTACCTGTTGCCGTGTATTGATGATTTCTTTTACCAGTTGCAGGGTTCTAGTGATAGCATCCTAGGAAGCTCAAATCTATTCAAGGACAAAGATGAAGCTTTAGAATCTCAAAGAAGGCCTTTGACAAGATCTCAACCTAAAAAGTTACAAAATAAGGTCATGGGACTTCATGAGTGATCAAAGAAGTTGTTAGTTGGGTGGAAGATCTTAAGAATAAAAGATTTGATTTATATAGGCGTTATAATTATTTTATGTCCCAAATTCATGTCCAATAAGAGGTGCATTAAATCCCAAGAAACATCCCCTGAAGAAGGCCCAAATCAGACCACTATTGGACTAATTTGGCACCTAAAATGTGCCCAAACTTGCAGCCCATGAAGTCCTTCACAAAGCCACGTTTTTATAGCATAAAAAGGACTTACTTGATGTCTAATAAGGGTACAATAGTCTTTCTAGACGTTGAGTACAAGTAGGTGTCAAGTTGCTTGTAGATTTCCTTCAAGATTTTCAAGATTCTTTCCAAAATTGGTTTGGGACTTATTTCCATATATTATGGGACTATATTTATTGCTTTCCTAGTTAGTTAAGGTTATTTTTTCCATTTACTAAGATTTTTAGAATTACTTTCCAAGAATGACTTGATTTTTGCTTCCTAGTATTTTCGTTTTCCTAAGGTAGTTGGGACTTGTTGTCCAAAGTAGTTTGGGACTTTATTTTCTTTGTTTTTTAGTTACAATTTCGTGACCCCCCTCTCTATATAAAGGGTGTCTTCTTTGTTTTTAGACATATATTATTATAGACAATATCAATAAAAATTGTGAGATTTTTCTTGCACTCTTCTGTGTGGCTACTCTTGGATTTCTTCTTCAACCTTAAATACACAACTTAAGGTGGTAAGATTAAACCCTTTTCAAAATCTTAGATCACTTCTACGTATTTAAGAAAGGTGATAAGTTTAGACTTATTTTTGTTCTTGTTATTCTAAAGGGTCGGGTTTCACGACCTATTTCTTGTTTTTAAGTCTCTACCAAAGGCGATTAGTTCTTTGTTAGCTAATTATTGTTGTTAGGATTCAGCTTCAAGAATAGACTTCTTGAATTCAAGAAAGAGTTTCTTGAATTCAGTCTATCTTTAATTTTCTGTATTTTTTTGTTTCTTTATTTTCTTTTAGCTTCCGCACGTTTCTTATTTTCTTTAGTAATTGTTGGACCCCTATCGTGTTATTATTGTAACGGCCCGGCCGGTCGTTCCGTGAGATTAGCCCCATTTTTGCTTTATCGTATGTTGCTTAGCCTAGTTATGTTATGTTGGGTCGGTTGGTTTGGGTTTGGAGTGGTCATGGTTCGGAATGTGGATTTTATGGCTCGGATACCTTCGTTAGGTGATTTGGGACTTAGGAGTTTGTTCGGAATGAAGTTTTGATGTCCGGTGTAGAATTAGGCTTGAATTGGCGAAAGTTAGTTTTTGGCGATTTCCGGTCGGTAGTGGAAAATAGGCTATTGGGGTAGGAATGGAACTCTAGAAGTTAGAGCAGGTTCTTAATTTCATTTTGGATATGTGTGTAAATTTTCAGGTCTTTCAGACGTGTTTTTGTTTTCGGCATCATTGTCGGAATTTAGATGTTTCAAGGTTCAGAGGCTTGAATTTTATGTGATATTGGTGTTTTTGCATTGTTTTTGGTGTTTTGAAGGCTCGAATAAGTTTGAATGAGGTTATGGGATGTGTTGGTATTTTTGGTTGGGGTCCCGAGGGGCTCGGGATTGATTTGGATGGTTAACGGAGATTTGAACTTAGGAAATTGCAGCGAAGCTGCTGCTAGTGCCATTTTACTGGTATGACCGCACCTGCGGATGGGGAACCGCAGGTGCAAGCCCGAAGAAGGGGAAACGAATCCATAGATGTGGAATTTGGGTAGCTCAGTGAGGGTCTGCAGATGCAGACGTGGGACCGCACCTGCAAAGTCGCAGGTGCGGAAATGGAGTTGCAGGTGCGGAGTTTGGACTTTAAGTGATGTTTCGCAGGTGCACACCTGGGACTACTGGTGCGGGTCCACAGGTGTGGAAAAATCTTCCGCAGGTGCGAGTTAAGTGGGCAGGAAGTATAAATATGTGCCTCCGCAAAATTTTGGAATTTTTCTTCACTTTTGCATGCGGGTTGAGTTACTTTGACAGCAATTTGGAGGAGCATTTCGAGGGTCTTCAGTGGAGGTAAGTTTCCCGGACTATAAACTCGATTCTATGTTATTATGTGACAGATTAGTCTTGGAGTTAGTGGATTAAATGGCATAAATTGGGGGTTTAGGGCTTGGGAAATCGAAACTTGCAATTAAGGAATTTAAGGGTCGTTTGTGGTTGGATTTTGATGCATTTTATATGTGTAGACTCGGGAAAGGATGAGGATTCTTGTGATGCGATTTTTATCGAATTCCGAGATGTGATCCCGAGGCTTGGGTTTGGGCAATCATGAATTGTGCCTAATTTTGATAGTTTTCGATTGGGGTTCATATCCCTAGCATATTTTGATATTATTGATATGATTTGTGATAGGAGCATTTGGGATCCAATTCGAGGGGCAAGAGCATAGTGGAGTAGCGTTTGGGCTGTTTTGAGGTAAGTAACGATTGTAACTCTAAACCTGAGGGTATGAAACCCAGGTATTTTATATTTTTTTTGGTAAATGAGGTGACGCACATGCTAGGTGACGAGCGTGTGGGCGTGCACCAATAGGGATTGTGACTTGGTCTGTTCCGTAGTGACTATTAAGTCGCGTATCCGATTTGAAACCTTACGACATCCTTTATTTTCGAAATATATACTTGTTTATGGGCTGTAAGCCATGTTTGGGGCCTTGTGCCGACCTGTTAGACCCAGGTACTTTTACACTATTCTCACACTATCTTGATAGAAAAATTGTGAACTCAGTCATGTTTTTCTACTTGTTATTTTCACTGTTATCACAATGTTTTGATACTCTAAGAGGTATTTTGGGGCTGAGTCTAGTGAGTTGAGATGAGTTGCCCGAGGGGCTTGTGGGATGACTAAGTGAGGCCGAGAGCCAAGCATGTGAGGATAGTTATGGATCGGGCTGCATGCCGCAGCAATATATATATAAAATATAATACATATGGATCGGGTTATACGCCGAAGAAATATACATTATATATGGATCGGGCTGCACGCCGCAGCAGTATACATATTGGACCGGGCTGCACACCGCGGCAATATAGCGCTTGGGCTATAGGAGCCCCTACGGATTCTGTACACTCCCAGTGGGCGCAGTCGACAATTATATGGATCGGGCTGCACGTCGCATCATATGTTATATGGATTGGGCTGCACGCCACAACAATATATATATATAT
>MDKI01282545.1:0-17270 GCA_005239505.1 Nicotiana paniculata
TAATGCATGTGGTGATACAAATCATAAATAATATGTCATATACATATAGACATGCGCTCGTTCAGTCAATCATTCAACATTCTGCTATGCATGAATACGGCATATGCCTACTGTGCAAGCAGAGACGGGGCAAAAATTTGAAGTTTATGAATTTTAAATTTATCATGAAACTTATAATTCATCTAGTTATAAAAAGGCATATATATATATATAACGTTTAAGCAAAAATGATTTGGTTTGATCGAACTCGCACCTAATAGGCTAGCTCCACCTCTGTATGTGAGCACCAGTCAGTCCATAAGAAGCAACAAACGTGGTTGGGCTATTATGCAAGCATCTTTTTAGCATAAAAGCACCAACATACTGAGTCCAGAACCAAAGTAATACGTGAAATTCCAAAAATGAACAAGATTCATGTACAGAAAAGAAAAATAATATTTCTGATAGGTTAATTATATGCCTTTTTATTATGTTTTGATGATCTAACAAACTTAATAATAAGAACCAGATAAGGAATATGATACATATCCTCAAGTACATGAGAATAACAAGTCTCAAGCTGGAGACCTAAATCAACTCTTCAGAAGTCAAAGAAACAAATAGGAAACAGATGGACATCAGTTCCCTTGGTGACCGTACCAGTCAACTTCCCAACAACTATAAAATTGCTGCTAGCACATGCAACAGTGCAAAACAGTGCAGCCAACTTCATTGGGAATGCTCCTGTACCATACATGCTTGCATCATTCAAGTGATGTCACCAATGTTATATTAACATTAAACCAAAGGTAAAACATCACTTGAGCGTTGAAGAATCTATCAAACATTCTCTCAACCTGTGCATCAATCCAGCAATCGACTATCAAGGGTATCAAGAACAAAGAAAAACATAACAAGGACCAATCCCTGTATTTAGTTATTATATGTCCTTAGTTGTGTTGCACCTTTGTTAAAGTTCTTTACTTGTAATTCCTACTTAACTTAGTTAGAAGCATTGTGTAGGAAACCTTTGTAAATCATAAATATTTGTGTTTGTGTCTTGGCTAGAGTTAATCGAGTTGTAAGTCTTTGTAATAGAGTTATTACAAAGTGGCTTGTAATATAGTTGTTACAAGTTAGTGAGGGATTAACATGTTAATTCCTAGGTTACAATAGGTTGTAATCTAAGGTTTGCTCAGTAGTGAAATTGAAATCCTACAAGGGTAGGTCGTGGTTTTTGATCCCGTGAGCTGGATATTTTGACGTAAAACTTCATTGTGTTATTTACTTACTGTAGTGTGTGTGCATGTGTTCTGTGGGTACTAATAGAGAACCTGGTTCTCTGTATAGTTTGGTGGACCCTTAGATTCTATCAATTGGTATCATAGCAGGTTCTTTCTATCAGTCTAGAACCTAGAAAGGATCCTCATGGCTGCTCCGTCAAACTTTGAAGAAGGTCAATCTACCTACATGCCACCAAGATTCAACGACCAATACTATGGATGATAGAAGACAAGGATGCACGACTGCATCATGGCTAAAGTCTCAAAGCTCTAGGACATCATCTGCGATGGACCCTTCGTCCCTACAAAGATCATTGGTGACCCAGCAGTAAAAGTTTCCATAACAAGAAAAGAATTCAATGATGGTGATCGCAAGGCAATAGAGAAGAACTTTCGATCAAAAAAAATTATTGTCTGTGGTATTGGTCCTGATGAATACAACAGGATTTCAACATGCCAATCAGCTAAGGAGATCTGGGAAGCTCTCCAAACAGCTCATGAAGGGATAACCCAAGTTAAGCAATCAAAGATTGATATGCTTACCACAGAGTACGAGCTTTTCAGGATGAAAGACGATGAGTCCACCCAGGACATGCATACTCGGTTCACCTCCATCATCAATGAGCTTCATTCTCTGGAGAAATCATTCTAAGGAACAAACTTGTCAGGAAAATACTTAGTATTTTACCGAGTTCCTAGGAAAACAAAGTAAATGCTATCACAGAGACAAAGGATATGTAGAAGCTAACCGTGATGAACTTATTGGTAATCTGAAAACTTATGAAATGAAGAAGAAGGATAATGAGAGAATAGATCCCAAAAGGGAGAAGAACCTGGTCCTCAAGACGGACATCAATGACTTAGGTGGTGAGGATGCTGATATGGCTTACCTGACAAAAAGATTTTTGAAAATGGTTCGTAGAAATGGAGGCATTCCAAAGAGGGGCAGCTCCAGCAAGCCAAAAGTTTATGACCTATGTCATAAGTGTGGAAAGTCAGGACACTTCATCAAGGATTGTCCTCTCCCCAAGAAAGATCAATACAAACACAATGCAGACAAAGCAGTTAAGAGGAACCTGGTTCCTGAAAAACATTTCAAGAGAAAGAATGCTACTGACAATGTTGTGAAACAAGCTCTTGCTGCATGGGGAGACACTTCTAGTGAATCTAAAGAAGATGATGATCAAGGTGATAGCTCCATGATGGCAGTGGAAAGTGAAGCAGCTGAGTATGACTCTTTCTTTGCTTTGATGGCACAGTCCGATGATGATGACAATGGTGACGATGATGATGGGGTAAACTTCATATATGTTCAAAGAAATCTGATCCTATTCCCCGAAAAAACTTATGTCTTTTGGCAACTATTTTAATTGATGATTATCATAGTCTTATAAATGATAGAAATGCATTATCTGCGGAACTAGGAGAAGCAGAACAGTCGAGAGATGATCTAGTAGTCGTTGTGGTATATTTAAATAAAATCATTAAGAGTCTGAAGAAAGAAAAAGATGCCTTAACTAAAAAAATTGCAAACATAGAACATGAGAGAGATGATCTAGTGGTTGTTGTAGTCGATTTGAAGGATACCATTGAGTGTGTTAAAAAGGAGAAAGAAGCTTTAACTGAAAAGGTTGCTAACATAAAGCATGAGAGATGACTTATTAGTAGTGGTTGTAGATCTGAAGGATACAATTGAGGAACTAAAAGGAGAAGGTATGCACGAGATTATTCAAAAGGGAAAGAAAGTTGCGAATGAAGGCTTGAAAATGAGATAAAATCAGTGAGATCTAGTTTGTGTGTTGAACTCGAGAAAAACAAACAACTTCAGGAAGATGTAGGTAGAGTCAAGAGTGATCTTGAAAAATCACTCTCAAGCGAACCTGGTCCTCTGATGCTATCACGGCCATGTATACTAACAATGGGGAAACATGCAGGGAATTAGGTTCCAAAAGGGAAAGACTCCCTACAACCCTCATAGCTAGTACGTTATTGTACATGACAAATGGCTTTGCACTCACTGTGGTAACACTAGGCACTTTAAGGAAACCTGTAAGGCCAGGTTTCAGTCTCAACAGAAAAATAAAGTTTTTACTAAAAAGGTAACTGCTAGAGAACCTGGTCCCTCATATAAAAGACGGGTGATGCCTACTTGGACCAAAAGAACCCTCATTCACCCATTTCCTCATTAAAACGGACCCAAACTTATTTGGGTTCCTAAGTCTCACCCTTGATTTCCTTGTGCAGGGAGCAGTGAAGGGGAGTATCCAACAATGGTATATGGATAGTGGTTGCTCAAAACACATGACTGGAAGTACAAACGATTTCCTTTCACTGAAGGCCCTGCAAGGAGGGAGTGTATCCTTTGGAAATGGCAAGAAGGGATACATTCTGGGAGTTAGAAGGATTGGGAAGTCTTCTCTCACTCAATTGAAAATGTGTACTATGTGAACAGATTGAAGTACAGCTTGCTTAGTGTTTCCCAAATCTGTGACACGGGAAACAAAGTGGAATTTGTGTTCAAAGATATGCACAATCACTAATCTTGTGACTGGTGAAGTGGTGTTAGTGGCTAAAAGATACAAAAATATCTATGTTGCTGACTTTGAGTCATTGCAGAGTGGTGATCTCAACTGTCTAAGTGATGTTGATGATGATGTTGAACTATGGCACAGAAGGCTGGGTCATGCAATTTTTACGTTACTGAACAAATTGATCAAGAAGGACCTGGTTCGTGGTCTCCCAAGTCAAGCTTCAAGGAACACAAGGTGTGTGATGCATGTGTAAAAGGAAAGCATGTCAGATCCTGACAAGCCCAAAAAGGAAGTTAGTACCTCAAGGCCACTTGATCTCCTCCACATTGATCTATGTGGACCTATGAGGGTGCCAAGTAGAGGAGGAATGAAGTACATCTTAGTTATAGTGTACAACTATTCCAAATTCACCTGGACTCTGTTTCTCATAACCAAAGATGAAACCTTTCAAGTGTTTGCTGCATTTGTCAAGAAGATTCAGGTGAAGATGAGCAATAATGTAGTATGTATCAGGTCAGACCATGGGACACAATTTGATAACGCCAAATTCGATGAATTCTGTGCTGAAAACGACATCACTCACAATTTTTCAGCTCCATGTACACCACAACAAAATGGTGTTGTGGAGAGGATAATGGGACTCTTAAAGACATGGAAAGAACAATGTTGATTGATAGCGACATTGCAAAAGGTTTCTGGTTTCGGCACGTGACAACTCTTTTAAAAGAAGGCGTTAAAAGAGAGAGTCTCCACCTAACGGGTTTGAGGTGTGTTAGGGCACCTATTTACAAGTAACTCTGGTTTAACCAGTTTGCGTCACCAAAGATCGAGTAAGGGCTCAAATTACCCCGAGGAGAAGGTGTTAGGCATTCCTCGAGGTACACAACTATGGGTTCCGGCCGAACTCGAGTTATATGAATTATCCAAAATAGAGGTAAAGACAAGAAGTTATTATTAAAAATCTACCAATAAAAAAAATAATTGATTTTAAGACAAGGTGGGGGGTTCTAAGTTTTTTATCCTAAAGGATCACCCCGTGCAACATAAATAATACTTCGTAACTCCCTCAAAATGGGGTGTTGCTCATATTATTCAGAGGGCACAGACTATTATCTCCTGCTACCCGATTACTATCTTTACGTTGTTACCTAAGGCGCAAAAATTGATTCTAAGACGTACCTTATGAGTGCACTACCCGTCTCATGCCTATGGTCCAGGAGGCGTTTGGACCTCTATTTTGGGTGGTTTTCGACTTAACTTAGATTTCTCAAAATGATAAAACTATGCAACATACAAAAGCAAGTTGGACTTCATATAAAGGCAATTAAGGGCTCAAGTTAGCCTCCACACTTAGACAACAAATGCACGCAAACAAATTAGGCGTTTGACAGTTTCAGAATTTAGACAAGTTAAATTCATTAAGCCCTATAGACATGATTTCTATGTTATCTTGAAATTCAATCGTACAGACAGTTTTGTATGCAAAGTATAATTTCTAACTGACTACACAGTTGCCTACTAATTACAGGTTATACGCGATTAAACCTATAGACATGCTATCTAGGTGATTTACACAGTAATTGGCAGTGATAACTACAGGAGATATTTAGAATTACTTAGTTTGCTCCTATGGGCATGCTTCCTAATAGTGGCAATGAAACAATGTTTAAAATTCAATTTTAGCACCTAAAGCAAATGGGATTATCCTATAGTCATGATTTCTACGATTTGCGATTGAAACTGATTTTAACTCCTATAGGCATGTTTCCTAAATGAGCAATTATAACAACAACACATTGACCAATTAAAACCATATAGTCATGATTTCTAAGAATGCAGATTTGTAGAGCATAAGCTAACGTGACCCCTATAGTCATGGACATAAAATATTGGTCATTTTATTCCCTATAGGCATGATGTCTAGCGAAATGTATAGAAGCAGAATATATTAAGCGAATGAAACACTTAGGTCTTATGGGCAGGTTATCTAACAACACATAGCAGCATAACATGTTTGAGCAAATTAACCCCTATAGGCAGGATCTCTACCCGTTCATGTGAAGTGAGAATAAACTCATTTTCCTAATTTTTACTAATACCCCAATAGTTATTACAACATTATTACAGACCAATGAGTGAAATAAATTACAGAATTGCAGAATAGCTATAGTGGGCCTAAGGCAGGCCCAATGTACACCCAGCCTGGCCAGGCCCTCATTCTCATGTCCATACCGTTTCACAACAGCCTAGAAACAATCTCCATTTACACAAAATAGCCCACAACTAGTAGCCATAATTTGATAAAAAATTTCCAGAAGTATAGCCATTTACACAAACCAACTGGTTTATCCAGTAGGCGAAAAGAGCTGAGTTTGTGCAATTTGGGAAAAAATGGCAAAGAACCTTGGACCCTAGTGTATCAGAGTTCCCAAGGGCTTCAAGAACCCAAGTTGTGCTCACACTAGGGAGGTTGATAGAGGAGGCTTAGGGGGAAGGGCTTTGGCTTTCAGCCAGCCCCAGAATTAGAAATAAGTAATAAATATAATAAGTTTGGAAAAGCATTTGCAAACACCATAGGATAATCAAATAATGAATCCCAAAAGCAAATTAACACATTGGGCAGGGTGACATGTGCTAAAAGACAAAAATCTTAGGATTGTAAAATTAACAGGCAAGGGAATTAGGCTAATAAAACCAAGTAATGCAATTAGTTTAGGACTTAATGGATCAGATTATGCTAACTTGGGTTTAAACAGTATAAGACAAACAGGATCAGGTATCATATAGGGTATTAATCAAAGGAGATTAGTTTCAAAAGATCACAAGTCATAGGGGTACAAATTAGTCATGGCCACATAGAGTGGCAACAATAGTCATAGGAGAATACAACATTCAGAGTAAGGTCTTAAACAAAAATGGGGGCAGGTTAATAACATCAATTGGTCATTAGAAATTCAGGATTAGGAAGAGAGACATGGACTAAACCATATAGTCAAGACAGAACATTTGAATTATCAACAACACTAAACTAAGCATGTTAATTATCAATAACACTAAACTAAGCATGCTCCATTCTTTCCAAACTAACTAAGCTAGATGCAGAGACATTATTAGGCTAACAATCATAGGCAGAACTAGACAGAAACGAGTCAAAGAAATACATTAAATAATGCAGTTTCAGAGAACATACTTAACATAATAGAGTAAACACTGCAAGGATTTAGAAACTGACCAGTGATTATTTGATAAACAAGAAAAGGATTGCAGTAAGGACCCATAGTCTTGAATGTGTCAAGTTCCACGGGTTTCAAGAATCCAGGCAGTGCTCACACCCAAGAGAGGTCAGAAAAAGTAGAAGTCTGGTGGCCTTGGCTTTCAGCCGGCCAAGAGCCAAACAGAATAGAATAGTAAACGAGTATAGAGTAGAAAACTTCAGCTTTTAGTGACAGAATCGTGATTAAAGTTCTTGTCTAAAGGGGAAAGGGGATGGGTTTATATAGTGGTAAAAATTAAACACACAGACAAGGAAAACGATCAATCAACCTTAAAAGAAAAGGAAAGAATAACATGTGAAATTGATTCAGAATCAATTTAGGAGAAGTCAAGCAAACTCTAGTTTTTAGGAAAAACAAATATTACCATAATATACCAAAAGCAGTAACATAGGATGAATATAGGCACAAATAGTAACTAAGATCAGAGAATCAAACCAAATTTGGTCTGATATAAAGAAATCTGAAAACCCTAATTTTAGGGTAAGACGAATATTGACAAAAAAATAACAATAACGGGCTATAGTAGAATGTAGGACGAATATGGACATAATAAAACTTAAAATCATAGAATCGAACCCATTTTGGTTCTATTAAAAGAGGTTTGAAAATCATAATTTTAGGGTAAGTAAGAATCAACAAAAGATACACAAATATTTGTACTTACAATAGAGCAAATGATGAATATAGACAGAATATCAGAAAAGTCAAGGATTTAAACCGATTTTGGTTCAATTTTTATGAGATATGCTGTTCTTGTTTAGGCAAGCAGTATAGAAGAGGAACCAGTACCAAAAAGAGGGCGTATATGAGAAAGGGTAGCCATAGAATCCCATATCGTGTAGGATTATGAGAGATTTTAGGGGGGACATCGGCTAGGGTTCTTAGGAAGGAGAAGGGAGGTGGGATATGAGGGCGGCGGATGGTGAGAAATGATTAGTGTTAGGGGTGAAGGTGTTAATTAAAAGGGGTGGTTTAATGTGGGTCGTTGCTCTTAGAGATCAACGGCCACGATTAGAAGGGAACTAGGTCGAGTTGGTTTGGATGGGTCGCGACCGGGTTGTAGGATTGGGTTAATTTGATTGGGTTGGGGGTTATTTGAGCTAGTGTATTAAGTATTGGGCCATGGTTTGGTCCGAAAATAGATAGAATTTTAGGCTAGTTTTTAAATACCCAATATTTAATAAAAAATAATTTATAAAAGTAACTAATAAATAACAAAAATATTAATTGTGCACTAAAATGATTAAAAATAATTACTTAAAATTATAAGAATATAAAAAGTTATTTCCGCATAAATAATATAATTATACATGAATATGGGCTATTATTATAAAATGTCCAATTAGCCCTAAAATGCAAATGTAATTATAAAAATGCACTGAAAAATATTTAAAACATCATGTTGGTGTAAATGATAAGTTTAGATGATTAAATCATCATAAAAATAATTTGAAGGATAATTACTGGATATTTATATAATAAAATACAGAAATAAAATTATGAAAAATACTTGTATATGCTTATAAACTAAATGATGATGCATATGTACTATTTTGAAATATATATATATTTACAATATGAAAAAAGTTGGGTATCAACAGGTGCATGATCATGTCCCTTCTGAACAAAACCCCATATGAACTGCTGAATGGAAGGAAGCCCAAGCTGACACATTTAAGGACCTTTGGTTGTAAATGTTTTATTCTCAACAATGGCAAGGAAACACTTGGAAAATTTGATGCCTAAAACGATGAAGGAATCTTTATGGGTTATTTATCACAAAGCAAAGCCTACAAAGTATAAAACAAAAGAGCTCAATGTGTTGAGGAAAGCATAGACGTGATCTTTGATGAATCTCACCACTCTTGTGAAAAGGATTTGCATGATAAGAGTGATCAAGATGAAGAACAGTCAATTGTCCCTGGTGAAATCATTGACATGGCAAATGGAAAGTATGACATGATGAGCCACGTCAAGGAATCAAATGAGTATGGTGAAACTATATCTCCAACTGATGAAGAGGACACTGGTCTCTCAATCACAACAATTGAAGCTGAAAACATAGTTGTCGATGATGTCCAAGGCACCCCACATGCTAAGATGAGAAGCAACCAAGGATCACAGTCAGAAATACCTGGATCCTCTAACAATGAGATTCAGGTGTCTAACTGGAAGCACAAAAGTTCACACCCTCTTGAAAACGTAATCACTCCTCTTGATTCAGGAATTCAAACCAAATCAAAGACAAGAAACTCACTTGCCTTCTCAGCCTTTCTCTCTCAAATAGAGCCCAAAAATATCAAGGAATCATTAAAAGATGTAGACTGGATTATAGCTATGCAAGAAGAGCTCCATCAATTTGAGAGGAACAATGTATGGAACCTGGTTCCACGACCTGCTGACCGAACTGTTATAGAAACCAGGTGAGTATTCAGGAACAAACTTGATGAGTTTGGAAACACAATAAGGAACAAGGAAAGGCTAGTAGTTAAAGGCTATAATCAGGAAGAAGGGATTGACTATGATGAAACTTTTGCTCCACTTGCTCGATTGGAGGCAACCAAAATTCTTATTGACTTTGCATCGCATATGGAATTCAAACTGTTCCAAATGGATGTCAAAAGTGCATTTATGGATGATTTTCTAAAGGAAGAGGTCTTCGGCAAGAAACCACCTGGATTTGGGAATCATGAGCATCCTGAGCACGTCTTTAAACTTGATAAGGCTTTGTATAGGATAAAGCAGTCTCCTCGCGCTTGGTATGAAAGGTTGTCAAAATTTCTTCTAGAAAATGGTTTTACAAGAGGAAAAATTGACAACACCCTTTTTTCTAAAGAATCGAGGGAGGAACTTGCTCATTGTGCAAGTCTAAGTTAATGACATCATTTTTGGAGCAACGAACGATTCTCTGTGTGAGGAATTTGCAAAACTCATGGGGAGTGTGTTTGAAATGAGCATGATGGGGGAATTGAACTTCTTCTTGGGTTTACAAGTGAATCAAACTCCTAAGGGGACAATGATAAGCCAGCAGAAGTACATCAAGCAGTTTCTGAAGATATTTGACATGGAAGCATAAAAAAATCATTGATACTCCCGTTACCACAGCCACTCGTCTGGACATGGATGAACCTGGTTTCTTTGTGAATGAGGCCATGTATAGAGGTATCATAGGGTCACTCCTATATCTCACAGCAAGCAGACCGGATATTGTATTTAGTGTGGTTCTTTGTGCCAGGTGTCAATCTAATACCAAGGAATCTCATATGAAGGCAACCAATAAAATTCTAAGATGTCTCAAAGGGACACAAGACTTGGTTCTCTACTATCACTCAGGAGAAAATTTTGATTTAATTGGGTATGTTGATGCTGATTACGTGGTATATCTGGTGGATAGGAAAAGCATTTCTAGCATGGAATATTTTCTAGGTTCATGTCTGATTTCATGGGGTACAAGAAAACCAAACTCAGTGGCCCTCTCAACTGTAGAAGCTGAATATGTGGTGGCTGCCTCTTGTTGTGCTCAACTGTTGTGGATTAAGCAGCAGCTGGAAGACTTTGGTGTGTTTTTTGATTGCGTGCCCTTACTATGTGACAATACCAGTGCTCTCAACATGGCCAAGAATCTAATTCAACATAAGAGAACAAAGTACATCGATGTACGACACCATTTTCTCATAGATAATGTTGAAAAAGGGCTCATATGCATGAAATTTTACAGTATAGAAGATCAAATTGCAGGCATATTCACCAAAGCACTAAGCAGAGAGCATTTTGAAAGGAATCTCTTGGCATTAGGGTTGATGAAATCAACCTGAGGACCTGGTCCCGATGATTGGCTACGAAAGAAATGTACAAGTAAAATAGCTAAAAAAGTATTTCCTGGCAAAGTCTAACTCATCTCTATACTGTTACAGGTAGACACGCATGACGATTACAGAGCAAACAAGTAGCTAATGCGTTGCACATTGGTCAAAGGATGAGGCTTACATTAGCAAAATCTGTCAGGGAACCTGGTTCCCTCGACACAAGTTAGTAGTTCCTCCGTACTCTCATACATAATTTTTTAAACGGCTGAAATGGTGCCACGTCATTACATTGTCAGTTTCTTTTCTTTCCCATTTTATGAACCCAAACGTATCACCCCTTATGAACTAAGCCGACTAACCAAATTGACACATATTCCTAACTAGTCCCTCACCCCTCTAAAATAAATCCACTCACAATCACTCTCACCACTGTTCACATAAAAAAATCCAAAATTCCTCTTTTTCCTTCTTCAAACCAAATGCTCTCTTCTTCAACTCACTGCACTTCACCATGTTTGAAAACCATGAAATACAAGATATTCCAAGTGTCATCCCCACTGTCTTCATCCATTGAAGCGTCAGTGATAGAGCCAACACTCCCCACTCCGACCAGTCCAAATCGTAAGACAGAGTCTCAACCACCCTCTACTTCCTCTCCAGCCCAATCGATTACTGGTTCTCATCAGAGTCGAAAAACTTTGACTCCAACGAAGTTTGTGTTTGTGACCTCTCCTTCTGCCTCGCCAAAAAAAATGGTCGAAGAGGATACAATAGAGGGAGAAGAAAATCAAGAAATTTCTAGTCTACTAGTGGAAAAAAGCTCTGCCAAAAACCAAGATGTTGGTCATATCCATGCTGAATCAACAATGACATCCCCTGACCTTGATTCTACAAGTAATACTCTTCTTACTTCTGAGTTTACCATAGGGTTACAAGAACAAGAGTCCATAAAAAATATGTTGTCAATAGCTGCTGCGGGAAGTGTTATTGAGGGTGGTGAAGGTGTGTCTGAGTCTCAGGGGGATGAAAATAGTACATTAGTGGAGAGTAGGGAATTGGTGCATGTTGAAACATCAGCACTGGACAATACTACTAGGGCACCAACTGATGGACCTGATCCCTCCACCCAAGAGCAGCCAACCCATGGTTCCTATCAAGCACCCCAAGTCAGTATTCATCCTGCTCCCTCTCATCACTTCTAAGTTGAGCCTTTGTAGAGGACAGTGAAGATTATTATGACAATGTGGCAATTTCTAGTTTCATCGGGGCTAGGAGTAGACGGGATAATCCTCAAGTGCTAACTCCTAAGAGACCTAGCACTAGGTTGCAAAAGAAAGAGGCTCTTGATTCTGTTCTTAGGAAAAGCAAAGAAGAACAAAAGAGGAGAAAATTGGTAAAGTATAGGAAAATTGTAAATGAGAAATTAGTGCCTACACTAGTTATCAATGTTGATGATGATGTGGATGAGGAATTTGGTTCCTTAACTCGCAAGTTTTCACAGAAGCATACAATTCCAAAGTCCAAAAAGGAGTCATATGTGAGTATGGAGATTTTGAACAAAGTTGAAGGTGAAAACCATGGTGAAAAGGTAGTTGAGGAATTTGGAGAAAAAGTGACAGAAGAATCAGTTGAAAAAGTGTCTGAGAAAAGGAAGTCTAAGAAATTTGCTGGGATTAGAAAGAGTGCTCAAAAATCAGTGAAAAGGAAGGCTGATGCCAGTGAGGAACCCGGTTCCTCCAAAAAGACCAAGGTTAGTGATACCTAGGATGGTGGCAAGGAAAAGTTGAAAAACCAAAAGTTGTTGTGGGGACGTACATTTTCCCCTGATATTCTGGATATGATCGAATGCGCCAATTGGTGGAGATCTGTGAATTCCAACAGTGGACATATCTGTTCACAAGTGACAATCCCTAAGTTCATGAGGAAGAGGTACGCAGATTTTATGTCGGCTTCTTTATAGTTGAGGATGATCATATTTGTATGATGGTGAATGGTGTTGATCTTGTGATGGACTCTATTGTGATGGGAAGCATTTTGGGAGTTCCTATTGAGGGTATGTCTTATGTTCAGTGAACCTGCTCTTCGAACTTCAGAAATGTTATCTTGAAGGATAAGGCAATTCAGCAAGGGGAACGAGTACACAAGAAGTCCCTCCTTCCAGTGTACCAACTGCTGTTTGAATTGGTGAGCAAGGTTCTTCTCCCTCGTGCAAAAATACGGTTCATTACATCTCGAGCAAACCTGGTTCTCATGGAAGCACTGGATGGCTACACAACTATAAACCTGCCTGGCATCATGATAGAGCACATACAGAAGGTGGAAGAGTTCAAGTATGGTAATCATGGGCTGCATTACAGGTTCCTTCTCAGTAAGGTCTTTGAGTTCTTCAAAGTCTCTTTGGGAAAGGCTAAAGTGGGTACTCGTAAGCAAACCTTCTCCAAGACCACACTCAAGGAATGTGAATGGATTGATAAGAGTGGAGGGGTCGGCGGCACTTCTACTATCTCCCAGTTGATCAACGCTCAAAATGGTTCCACTGAAGAGATAAGGAAGCTGAAGGCAAGGAATTCCATTCTTGAGGGTCATCGCAGTCAGATTCAGGAGGCACCTGGTCCAAACAGCTCTCAAAGCATAGAGGTTTCCCGTCTGACCAAAGAAAATGCTGAGCCCAGGAAACAGGTTGAGGACCTGAAGGAGAGACTGCTCAACGAGCAGGTATCAGCTAATGCTCGAATGTAAATCCTTCTTAGAACCCTTGCCTCTTAATCTGGGCCTTCCCCTTCCAGTGCTCCCTAAAAAGTGTTCCCTTTCCAGTGTCAAGTTCTTGGTGTGTGTCCTCTATTTTAGTTCTGATGATGTTTATGACTGGTACTTTTGTTTTTGTTGTTTTTATTTTATAAATGTGTTGGTAACAATGGAACTGCTCCCTTCTTAATATCCAAATATTAATGAAAGCTTCCTCCTTTTGTTGTGTATGCCTTGCTCTTATGTTCTGTTTTTAGTCATATTTGTGTGCACACATGTGGCATGAGTTAACCAAGCTAGACTTCGTTTTTCTTATTGCTTTTTACTGGTCTTTTGATGATGCAAAAAGGGGGGAAATAATTTAGGGGGGACAGATTTACGGAGAATACAGGATATGTGTATGTCATTTTGGTTCTTAGGAGGAACTGCAATTATAAGTTTGTCATCATAAAAAAGGGGGAAATTGATAGGTTATATGTATCTTTGTTATGTTTTGATGATCTAACAAAATTAATGATAATAACCAGATAAGATACCTGATATACATCCTCAAGTACGTGAGAATAACAAGTCTCAAGCTGGAGATGTAAATCAACTCTTCAGAAGTCAAAGAAACAACAAAGGGAACAAATGGACACCAGTTCCCTTGGTGACCGTACCAGTCAACTTCCCAAAAGCTATAAAGTTGTTGCATATACACACAACAGTGCAAAACAGTTCATCATTCAACTTCATTGGGAATGCTCCTATACCAAAAATGCTTGCATCATTCAAGTGATGTCACCAATGTTATCTTAACATTAAACCAAAGGAAAAACATCACTTGAACATTGAAGAATCCATCAAGCATTCTCTCAACCTGTGCATCAATCCAACAACCGATTATCAAGGGTATCAAGAACAAAGAACAACATAACAAGGACCAATCCTTGTATTTAGTTATTATATGTCCTTAGTTGTGTTGCACCTTTGTTAAAGTTCTTTACTTGTAATTCCTACTTAGCTTAGTTAGAAGCATTGTGTAGGAAACCTTTGTGTTTGTGTCTTGGCTAGAGTTAGTCAAGTTGTAAGTCTTTGTAATAGAGTTATTACAAAGTGGTGTAATATAGTTGTTACAAGTTAGTGAAGGATTAAGATGTGAATTCCTAGGTTAAAATAGGTTGTAATCTAAAGTTTGCTCAGTAGTAAAGTTGAAATCCTTCAAGGGTAGGTCGTGGTTTTTAATCGCGTGAGGTGGGAGTTTTCCACGTAAAACTTCATTGTGTCATTTACTTACTGCAGTATGTGTGTGTTTTGTAGGAACTAATAGAGAACCTGATTCTCTATATAGTTTGGTGGACCCTTAGATTCTATCAATTTCTGCTAGTGGATGGTTGGACAAAATTGTACGACTGCGATGTACTTAAAGAATGCATAAGTTCGACAATATTGTTAGCGAGCTTATATTGGGCCAGATTCTAGCCTTACATCTTTTTTCCTGGCCAACAGTGTCTTCTACATGGTCTTCTATGTTCGAGCACCAAAAGAAGGAGTTAGAACTTTAACTTAATTAGGGATAAAAATAAAATATGACCTGGAACACCAAAAACACTCAATTCCAAGCGGGGACTCCCAAAAACAACGTAATATTCTCTTGTTAAATAATTCACTTTAATTGAAAGAACTCCACCAAAAAAAGGAGGTGTAACACTACCGGCACACTAAGGGATTGACCCATCAGATCCAGTAATGTGCCAGGGATAGTCCCTTTGAACAAGCCCCCTCGGCTTGACCTAAAGGCCCGCCTCAAACCCCTTAACAAACCTTACCCTTACCATCCTCTTATCGATCCCAAGGCTCTTAGGATTCCCCTTGCCAACCCCTTAGACAACCCTAGTGTTAAAGCTATTTTATGTTAATTTCTAATTTCTATTTTTTCTTTTTGAGGATAATGTCACGATCCGGAATTCCCACCCCCCGGATCGTGATGGCGCATAATTTTTCACTTGCTAGGCAAGCCAACGTTTGAATAGTTTTTAGCCATTTTTTTAACAAATCGGATTAACTAATACCAATTAAATTGAAATAACTAAAATAGAACTGAAATAAAGTTTGAAAAGTAAAAAAAATGCAATATCTAGATACAACCCACGATCTGGTGTCATAAGTGCATAAGCTACTAGAGTAATACAGGTTATGGTCTAAGTGAATATAAAAATGTCTGAAAAGAAATAAAATGCTAGGATAAGGTAGAAGGGGACTTCAAGGTTGCGAACGCCGAGCATCTGTACCGCAAGTCTTCATTCGATGGTCAATCCGAGCAATCTACTGACCACCATTGGGACCGACTCCAAAATCTTCACAAGAAGTGCAGAGTGTAGTAGAGTACAACCGACCTCATGTACTCTGTAAGTGCCGAGCCTAACCTCGACGAAGTAGTGATGAGGCTAAGGCGATCCACTTACAATAACCTGTACGCAATATAATAATAATAATGACAAGAAAGGAAATACAGGAAAACAAGGCAGTTAACTCATGAAAATAAACAAAATCCTCAAAAACCAGTAAAACCAGAAATACCAATCCTCAAAATCTCGTACGAAAATGCCGAAGCAAACACAATACAAAAAGGAATACAACACACACAAACCATTGTGGTGCACAACCCAATCCCACCGTACAAACACGATCCTCCCTTATTTCACCATATCGATATTAATAATAACAAATAAAATCTGTTGCGGCGCGCAACCCGATGTCACCATATAATCATAGTCAATATCATAATTCTGCCTTATTTCACCATATCAATCCTTTCTTTTTCACTTGTTGCGGCGCACAACCCGATCCCACCATATCAATATCAATCCTCCCTTATTCTACCTATTGCGGCGTGCAACCCAATCCATAAACAAAAATCAATAAATATAATAAATTCCGCAACTCAATTCACAAGAGGCTCTACAAATAAGGAATGTGAAAGCAAAGCCATAAATGGAATCTCGTACCAAATAAAGAAATTCTACAATCATAATAAGCTGAATATATAACAGTGAAAGTGTACAAGTCAGACAATTAAGGCAAGTAGCAATTAATCATGGAAGCATGGAAAAAACTAACATTTTAATATGAGCATAATAAATGACAAGTAGCAATTTAAGGCATAGAAAACAATTAAAGCATGTAGCAATTAAGACATGGAATATAATAATTACTGAAATGCGGAAAGCATGGAAACAAGTATTTTGACGGCATATATACACTTGTCACCTGGCATATACGCCGCTACACATGTAATTCACATAGGACATAGCTTGAGGGTTCCTAATTCCCTCAGATCAAGATTAGACCAAACACTTACCTCGCTCTGCAAGCAAATCAAAGCTCAACCGGGGCCTTTACTCTAAAATTTGCCTCCAAACCAATCAAATCTAACCAAATTGACTCAATAACAGCAGATAATGCTAGGAAAATCAATTAAAATACACAAGATCTTTATACTTTTCTCAAAAAGTCAATCCTGAGCTCGCTTGGTCAAAACCCGAGATTCGGACCAAAACTCATCTACCCCCGAGCCCAGTTATTTAATTAGTTTCGAAATCCGACCTTAATTTGAGGTCTACTCAAATTTAAAAAAATCCCTGATTTTACACAAATCCCTAGTACCATGAA
>ML343277.1:0-21732 GCA_005239505.1 Nicotiana paniculata
GATTAAGTAATAGGTTAGTATTTTATAGACTCAATTGATACGTTCAATTCTCTGTGGGATCGATTTTGGGATTAATACCCCAGATTATATTTGCAGCGCCCGTTTAGTCTTTTTATAAGACATAGTTTAGCGTGATCAATAGGGTTGGAAACCTCTGAAACCCATGAGTATGAAGAACGGACGAAACGTCAACATAAACATGATCCTAGCAGAAGGGAACCAATAAAAGTTGCAAGTGATTCTATCAGCACTCAACGAACCGAGCAATGTCTGCCAAGCCCTCACCCCCTCTGGAAGATTACAACTTGCGGCCCTCTCTGGGTGACATCCGATGTAATTCATCCAATTGTCATTGAAATTTATTACTATTGGATGATGATAAAGGTGCTCTATGAACCACATCTGCAGTAGAATGTTGCATCCCTCGAANGGCCCAAAAAATATATCCCAGAATCATGGGAAGAATGGTGTGATCCTCGCTACTTTGCAAAAACGAGACCACCACAGCTAATCGAATTCTGATGCGCCCACCACGCTCTGTAAAGACCATGATCCCCAGAAATGATATCCTGAACGTGAAGACTCTCAACTCCCTCCATGCGTCGTAACTTAATTGGTTGACGAATTTTGTGCCTGAGAAGTTTTCAAACCCTTTCTCGTCCCCGAATCTGTCATAGAAATATTCCAGCGGAACCCAACCTTCATCCAGGCAACCCATTGGAATTCGACGGAGGCATAACTTTTTCAGAAAGTTGTTTACACCAATTTTTCTTGGAGCAGCAGGTTTTTTCCCACGAAGGTCCATCCCTAATCCGGTAAACCCACCTAATTCTTCCAACGTAGGCGTAATTTCACAGTCTCTGTTAGGCTTAATCGCCATGATGTTTCTGAGGAACTTAAGGTGATTGAATACTTGATTCCGTTCCCATGACGCAAAACCAGCCCACCAATTAGAGAGACTACTCGGGGTCTTCTCTCTTATCAAAAACATAGGAGGTGTCTCGTCCCTCACCCTTTTGTGGTTGCTTCTTTGTGGAGAATTCATAGTGAACCTAAGAATAAGATAAAAAATGGTCAGGACTTTCCTAAGCTATATGAAATTATGATTATTCCTTTTTATTTATTTATTTTTTTAAAAAAAAGGAAAAAGGCCATTTAGGACTCGATCTATTTACTATTTTTGAAATTAGCAGACACAAAAAATAGGAAATGACTATTAGTATAAAATCGGTATTTTGATTCTTCCACGAAAGGCTTAGAGGATTTCTCAGTAAAAACGACTAAGCATGGGGACAACAAAAATAAGAATAAAAATATAAAAATAAAAATAAAAAGGTAAAATAAGAAATAGACAAACTAAAAATGGCTATTTTAACAAAAACGGCCCTTTGGGGATATTTGAATTTTTATTTTGAATTCATGAAAGGAATACTTCTAAAGAAAATTTTCTTTTTTTTTTTTAATTTTCTTTTCAATTTTCGAAAGAGTGAAAATATTTTTTGATTTTTGATTCTAGTTTTTTTTTCAAAATGTTTTTCTTTTTTTTTTTAAAGAAAGACTTCTAAAGAAGAAAGAAAATATTTGTTTTTATTTTTTGAATTTTGATTTTTTGATTGATTTTTTTTGAATTTTGGAAAAAGGACTTCTAAAAAGAAGGTAAAATATATATATATATATATATATATATATATATATATTTCGAATTTTGATTTTATTCTCTTTTAAAAATGGAAGAAAATATTTTTGGGCTTAAATTTTTATTTGGGATTTCTAAAGAAAGACTCTAAAGAATGAATTAAAGGAATTGTTTTTGGATTTTTGAAAAAATGGGGGCCGGAACTTATGAAGTTTGCCTACGTATCTCACATCCGGTGAGAATCAGACCCGCGTAGTTCGGTGAAACTGAGTATTTTTCTCTTTTGACTTTTTATGAAATTAATCTTTACATGTCACGTCAGACTACTACAAAATCTTAGTAAAAAAAGATTATTTGTACTAAACTAGTAGAGTGTTTTTTTTTCTTTTTTTGAAATTCCGCACGACTATTTTCTAAAGCCGGTCAACAACGCAATTAAGCCTTCTAAATGATGTAACAAGTAGCACAAAAGTGGACATGATGGTCTCAAAGAGGATACCTGTCTTATACGGACCCGACCCTGCGTCGAGTTTCGCTAAGTTAAATGCACGTGATGCAAATAAAGCAAACCTACTAGGGATATCCGGCATGACGTTTGTTCTTCTAGGTTTAAATACTAGTGGAGAATGTAATCTAGACTGGCTTACTCGAGCGGACAACTCGAGCCGAGGAGGGTCAGTATACCGGTAGCATTGCTTTTTGGCTTAACTGGTGGTGCCCCCCGCCTAAAACATATGTGGCTAAAATCCTTCACCGGGTGACAAGCACCTCGGCTATCTCAAAGAAAGTGGGCTATGTCAAGCAAATACCCAATTTTTGATTTCAAGAAGACTCAAAGGGGGTGATTGAGAAGACAGTTTATATGTACAGTTCAACAATATCAAAGCCGTAAAAAGCGAACAAGTAGCACATTAGGCAAAAATAAATCAAAATATAAATTAAATTAATTAAGCCAAAAAAAGTCAACATGTACAAGCTCGAATTCTGGTTATCCCCAGCAGAGTCGCCAGAGCTGTCACACCCCTTTTTCCAACCCCCGAAATATATGTGTTATTGGATTGTTGTGGGTTGAAGAGTTTTTCCAATTAAAATGACAATTTTGAAATAGGGATTATTTTATTGCTCAGGTTCGCCACTTGGAATTGATTTTTGGGTGTTCCAAGTCACCTTTTATTTTATTTGAATCCCTAATTAAAGGAAATTTTGACTCTTTTTATTGGTCCGCGAAAATAAAGTTCGGGTAAGGAATTCTGTTAACCGGCGAGAAGGTATAAGGCATTCCCCGAGTCCCGTGGTTCTAGCACGGTTGCTTTTTTGACTTAAACCTGGCTTAAATTAATTCTAAATAAACTGTGATTTATTAGTTTTTGTGTTTTACTTGTCCGCTTTTACTTCTTGATTATTAGAATTATAAGGAAAATAATTTTGGAAATATTACGTTGTCATAATCACGCTACGCAAGCGAATGCATGATCGAATAAAAAAATTAATAAACTTATCATAATTGCGCCTCGCAAGCGAATTCGAAATTACGACAATCAATTATTTGTAATACTTTTGAGAAATTACTACATTTGAGAAAATTATTTTTGAAAATTATTAAAAGTCAATTATCGCGCTACACAAGTGAATCCGCGATTTTAGCAAAGGATTAACTAAACTAATAGGTATGATATGAGATTATTTAACTAATTTATTGAATGTTAAGCATCACGCTATGCAAACGATTCCGTGAAGTCAAAGCGCGCCTACTAATTTCCTAGCGTTTATAAAATAAGAAAATTATGAGTGATTAAATTACATAGGTAATTAAGTTATACAATTATTAAAAGAAAAAAGACTATTTGAAAAGCTTGTAATTAGAAAACTTGGACCAACTTTGTTTGTTGGGTTTAAAAAGACGTTGGGCCACTCTCTTTGTTATTGGGCTGCTGGGCCCATTCTATTATTTTTTGAATTAAGCTACCTTTTTATTAAAGAAGAATAGCCCTACTAGCATGCTTAACCTCATAATGGGTTTGTCTGAATTTAAAATCACTTTGGCCCATATAATAAAGCTTATCCACCACTACAAATCAACTAATAAACTACTAGTGTATCCTTTTTTCTCTTTTAATTTAACAATAATTGCGATAGTAAACTAATTGAAAAAACCTTTAGATATTTATCTCTGTTGAAGATGAATAACCCATACCAATTCAATTCACTACAGGTGTTAAGCAGACGAAATTTAAATTGGAAAAAACTAACTCTATATTGTTGAGAACTACAGCTTTAAACGTAAAGTACACTTATCCAAAACCTGTCTAACACCATAAAAATTTCAGCAAGCTATAGAAGCCTTCTCAACTGATTTTAATCAAATAACCTAAAGTAGAAGTGATAAAGATGCAAGCCTTGAATACTAACATCAAATTACGGGAGCCTACTTGGGCATAAACATAATCTTAATGTAGTAAGTATTCAAGCAATACAAACAACGACCCAAACATCATTTAAACGTGTCAATGACTAAAAAAAAGTTCAACTAACTCTTATACATGTTTGGCACTTAAAAGAAGATGGATCATACACAAACACAATATACTAAAAGGACTTGAATCACTTCATTTCCATTCACTCTTGATCAAAAAAAAATTATAGTAGCATATGAGGGAATACCTGGATAAGAGAAAAGCGAAGGTCAATGATGAATGAAGCAGAAATTCAAGCAACAATGCCAGCAGAAACAGCAATAAACCAGCGACGAATACGTGTTAAAATAGCCCAGAAATCTCATTATAGTGAGGGATTCTTCAAGAGAGCGAACTCAAAATCAAACTCTAAAATCTTTATATTTTTTTTTTGGAAGATTTGACACTCTAAGACTCAAACAAGACTCACAATTTTCAGCTTACTCTTTTTGTGTTCAGTTGCTGACTTTTTTTTAATTATGTTTTTGTGTGTTCAAGCAATTCTAAGGGTGTATGGAAGTGTAGAATAGAGTGTGTATCAAGATGTTGTTTTTTAGAGCCCAATAAGTGTATATATGTTCTTCATGTGTGATAGAGTGTTTCTTATAAAGGAAGAGGCAATGTATTCATGAATTAAAATTTGTCAATTGGACATATTTTCACCAAAAATTTGTCCATAGGACATATTTTTTATCAAAATTCTGCCTTAACTATTCAAAGGACAAACTTTTGGTTCAAAAATCTGCCTCAAGGACAATTTTTACCTACTGCGAAATAGTAACAGGGGCAGCATACTCCCAACAACTTTTAAACAGTAAAAACAACCACACAAGTACCCTACTCTCATGACCAAACATATCTATTCTTCAACTTTTAACAAAATCAGTACCAACCATGTGATTTAAACCAATCCTAAGATAGAAAGAACATAACTAGACTCAACAATTGAACTAATACTCAACTAAAAGAAACTTAGAACCTAATGACTAAATTAAAAAAAAGTGATGCATTGATAAGTGAAGACATTAATGAAACTCACGACTTTAAGCAAAAATGAAATCAAAAATACTACATATGAAATCAGAACTCAAACAACTAACATAAAGTCAAAACATATCAATGATGAGCTAAAGTAGAATAACCAATTCAGTTAAAACAAAAATGAAAATCAGAAACTAGACTGAAAGCTAATTGAAACGATCGTTAACAACATTTACACTACAACCAAAACTACGACAAAATGATAAAGGAATAGAAAACTCAAAAAATTCAAAGTTGGGCTTTACCGAATTTGAGTGTTCATACACTAGTGGCATAGCGACGGTTAGGCATGGAAATAATAGGGGGATAGTGGCGCGGCTCGAGCAAGATTCCATTGTTGATTTTCCTCGAAACCATGACTCCGGAGAATTGGAGGCTAGTTTCGATGAAAATCGACAACAAAACCTTGCTTTAAGGCCAGTGTGCAGAGGGAACCGGAGGCCGCGGAGTGACGGCGAGGAGGCAAGTCAGAGGTGACACGGCAGTGGAGGCGGCTGTTAATGGCGGCAGTGTTGACGGTGGTGTTTTTTTTNTTACGGAGATTGAAAGGGGTTATGGGGATTTGGGGTCCGGATTCATGGAGAGGAGGTTGAGAGGAAGATATGGTGAAAAGATGGGGGAGTGTGGACGACGGCCGCCGCCGGTGGCGAATTTCGGCGGGCGGCAGACAGCGGTGGGGAGGGGGTCTGGGTAAGAGGCGAGAGAGAGAAGAGAAAGGAAGTAGATGGGAATTTAAGTGGGGAAATGGGGCGATTTTTTGGGTATTGGGGGGTTTAAATATTTGGGATGAAGAATGAATTAGGGCCGTTGGGTCAAAAGGCTATGGATGAACGAGATTTAGTCTTAGTTTCACTTAATGAAACAATGTAGTTTTATCATGAAACTACGCTGTTTTGAACCAAGTCTTGGCCAACCCTCAATTGGACTGGGTATGGACGAATTGGGCTCAAATTTTGGGCCAATTTGGCTCAGTTTTAATAAAAAAATACAATAGCCAAATTCCTTAAACCCCTAATTATTTTATTTAGTCCTACTAAAAAAAAATCTTTTTGGTGTATATAATTTAAAGATACAAAACTAAAATATACAATAAAAGGTAAAAAATATTTTTTGTATTTTTAATAAAGGAATGCAAATAAAAATGCACAAACAATTAAACAATCCAAATACATGCAAAAATTAGGTATTCACAGTGTGATAGACCAAAATTGGTCCCAACAACTCCTCTTCACCAACTTTGAATCAACCAATTGGCGATCTACACCTTCGCCCATACAGAGTCTCGCACGGTGCCTTCTTGATACTATAATGGTAGGTGTTATTTTTAGATAACTCAATGAGAGGTATGTGATTATCCCAATTACCTTTAAAATCAACGATATGTTAAAGTGTTTGAATAATATGCTCTGCTTGCCCATCTTTCTGAGGATTGAAAACTTTTGCCTAATCCTTTCTAAAAGGACTTCTAAAAGTTCATTGTAAAATGCGCACCATGATATAAAATGATGGACAACGGGGTCATATACAACTTGGCATAATCCTCTACTGAATCTGTAGTCTTCATTGGCAAGAGGAGAACCAACTTGTTAAGTCGATCTACAATCACCCAATCAGATCATGCTTTTAAAACGAGTGAGATAATACTGTTATAATGTCCATATTTCTGCCGCCCCTAGTGGTGTCGGCGTTGACCAGGGCGCTGGGGGGTAATTATATATTATTATTATTATATTTTTTTATAAATAGACAACCCGATCCCCCTAGCTTTTTAAATACTCAATTACATGTCCTACACCATTGTATCTATAAATTCTTGGCCTACAAGAAGAAAAAAATAAAAAATCTATATACTCTACTAAAAAAAATTTAAGAAGTTAACTACGAAAGCGATTAAAAATTGGGTTGCCTCCCAACAAGCGCCTGATTTAACGTCGCGGCACGACGCAGAGTCTCATCTCACTAATTAACGAGCACGACTTTGGTCTTCTCACGATTTATGGTACCACCCTAATAGTGCTTGACTCTATGTCTATTCACCAAAAAATTTCTTTCACCATGTATAGCTCGCAACTCAAGTGCACCATATGGAGTCACTCTCACCACCTCAAACGGTCCTGACCATCTCGATTTCAGCTTTCCAGGAAACATTCTCAGCCTAGAATCTAATAATAATACCTGTTGGCCTGGCTCTAATTGACGCGGCTTAATATGCTTGTCATGCCATCTCTTGGTCTTCTTCTTGTAAAGTTTGGCATTTTCGTACGAGTACAGCCTGAACTCATCTAATTCATCCAAATGCAGCAATCTTTTCTTACCCGCGGCTTCAAGGTTCATGTTTAGCTTCTTCATGGCCCAATATGCTTTATGTTCAAGCTCAACGGGCAAGTGACACGCCTTCCCATAGATCAGCTTGTACGGTGATGCCCCAATTGGCATTTTGTAAGCTATTCTATATGCCCATAAGGCATCATCTAACTTTACAACCCAATCTTTCCTGTTCACACTCACCGTTTTCTCTAATATTTGCTTTATTTCTCTATTGGATACCTCTACTTGTCCACTTGTTTGAGGGTGATATGATGTTGCAACTCGATGATGGACTCCATATTTAGCTAAAAGGTTATTCAACAACTGATTGCAAAAATGGGTTCCTTCATCACTAATCAAGGCACGTGGAGTACCAAATCTCGAGAATATATTCTTCTTCACAAACACAGCGACAACCATGGCATCATTTGTCGGCAATGCAATTGCCTCCACCCATTTCAACACGTAGTCAAATGCCAGCAAAATGTACTTATTTCCCCTGGACGATGGGAATGGACCCATAAAATCTATCCCCCACACATCAAAAATCTCGACCTCCAATATATTATTCAAAGGCATCCCGTGATTCCTTGTGATCGTTCCTGTTCTCTGGCACTGGTCACACTCTTTAACAAACGCGTGGGCGTCTTTGAATAGAGTTGGCCAAAAGAACCCAGATTATAGCACTTTTGCCACTGTTCTATCGCCACCATGATAGCACCCATAAGGTGATGCATGATAATCATACATCACAAGTTCCACCTCTTTATCAGGAATACATTTCCTCATTAACTGATCACCACATTCTTTGTACAAATAAGGTTCATCCCAGTAGTAAAACTTCATATCGCGTAAGAACCTCTTCCTTGCCTCAGATTCAATTTCCAGAGGAAGTACCCCATTCACCAGATAATTCACATAATCAACACACCATGGAGAAGGGTCTTGGGTTATAGCAAAAAGTTGCTCATCAGGAAACACTTCTTTAATATCTCCATCCTCCTCCACATGGTCATGATTTTCCAGCCTCGACAGATGGTCAGTTACTTGGTTTTCATTGCCCTTTCGGTCTCTTATCTCCATATCCAATTCCTGCAACAATAAAACCCAGCATATCAATCTAGCTTTAGATTTCTTCTTTGTAAATAGATACCTGATTGCTGCGTGATTTGTGTGGACTATGACTTTTTTTCCCACCAAGTATGCCCGAAATTTTTCAAAAGCCCACACCACAGCTAGCAGCTCCTTCTAAGTGGTGGGGCAATTCTACTATGCATTATCAAGGGTCTTACTCGCGTAGTAGATGGACTAAAACACCTTGTCTTTCCTTTGGCCTAGTACTGCCCCAATTGCATGGTCACTTGCATCACACATAAGTTCAAATGGTACGGACCAATCAGGCGCAAAAATTATGGGGGCAACTACCAATTTCTTTTTGAGCTCCTCAAATCCCTTCAGGCAGGCTTCATCAAAATTGAACTTGACATCTTTTTCCAGCAACTTGCACAAAGGAGTAGCAACTTTAAAAAAATCTTTAATAAAGCGCCTATAGAATCCTGCGTGTTCCAAGACTCTCCGGACACCCTTCACCGAAATTGGTGGAGGTAGTTTTTCAACTGCCTCCACTTTTCCCTTATCAACTTCGATTCCACTCCTAGATACTCTATGACCCAAAACAATGCCTTCCTGCACCATAAAGTGACACTTCTCCAATTTAGGACAAGATTTGTTTCTTCACAACGGGCCAACACCATGCTCAGATTTTTCAAACATTCATCATAAGATGATCCAAATAATGAGAAGTCATCCATGAACACATCCACGAATTTTTCCACCGTATCACTGAAATAGCCATCATGCAACTATGGAAAGTGGTTGGTGTATTACAAAGACCAAATGGCATTTGCTTGAAGGAGAAGGTGCCATAAGGACAAGTAAACGTGGTCTTCTCGTGAACCTCTGGGCATATGAAAATTTGATTATAACCTGAATGGCCATCAAGAAGGCAATAATATTCATGCTCTGCTAATCTGTCCAATATTTGGTCAATGAAAGGGAGTGGAAAGTGATCCTTGCGGGTTGCCTTGTTGGGCCTTCGATAATCAATGCACACTCTCTATCCCGTAACAGTGCGGGTAGGAATCAACTCATTTATCTCATTCTCAATCACAGCCATCCCTCCCTTTTTTGGCACACATTGAATCGCGCTCACCCAGTTGTTGTCAGAAATAGGAAAAATGATACTTACATCTAGTAGTTTTATGACTTCTTTATTCACTACTTCTTTCATGATGGGATTTAACCTACTTTGTTGTTCAACACTCAGGCGGTGTCCATCTTCCAAAAAGATTTTATGCATGTAAATTGACAGGATGATTACCTTAATATCAGCAATGGTCCACACAATCACCTTTTTGTGCTCACGAAGTACTCTGAGCAATTTCTCTTCTTGTGTATTGGTCAGGCTGGACGAGATGATCACGGGCAATGTCTCAGAGTTCCCAAATAAGCATAGCGTGAATGTGCTAGAAGATTTTTAAGTTCCAGCTTTGGAGCTTCTTCAATAGATGTCTTAGGCGGGGTCAGAGTAACAGGCTTGTCCAACTCCTCAAATTTTCCTAGCCCGTGGATGTAACTGCAGGATATTTCTAGAACTTTCTCAATTTCTCCCCGTGTTTCATCTTCACTATCTTCTTCATCCCCAACCAAAACTTGCTCAAGAGGGTCAACATGACTCATGTAGGGAACCACTGATGCCGCCTTGCTTTCCACCATAATAATCATGGATAGCTCTTCATAGTGGACGGGTAATTTGAGTGCCTTACATACATTAAACACCTCCACTCGATCACCAACTCGCATCGTCATCTTTCCTTCACACACATCAATGATATCTCAGCCCGTGGCTAAGAAGGGACGCCCCAAAATAAATAGGACTTCCTGATCAGGCTCATAATCCAAGATAATGAAATCAGCTGGGAATATGAAAGAGCCCACCTGAACCAGCACATCTTCAATTACTCCCTCAGGATAAGCAAGGGAGCGATTAGCCAATTGTAAAATCACTGTTGTTGGGCGTGTCTCACCCAATCCCAACTGCCTGAACATAGATAACAGCATCAAATTAATTCTCACCCCAAGATCGCACAAAGCTCGCCCGACTGCATGCTTACCAATTGAGATTTGGATAGTAAAACTACCCAGATCCTTTAATTTCTTAGGTATCTTGCTTTGAATTCTTGAGCTACATTCCTCAGTGAGCGCCACGGTCTCAAACTCAATCAGCCTTATTTTATTGGCCACAATGTCCTTGATGTATTTAGCATATTTGCGCACCTTCTGCAAAATATCTACCAGTGGAATATTGATTTGTGCCTGCTTCAAGAGGTCAAGGAACTTCTTGTATGCAGCATTATCTTTCACCTTTTGCAATATTTGAGGGAATGGAGGGGGTGGCCGTGCAACCACTGGTGGGGGTTGCTCAGCCACCGCCTCTTCAGCTGACTTTTCTGATACTTTCGGATTATCTGATGTTGATTCAATAGTGGCTGGTTTCTCATTAAAAGTTACCTGCTTTCTCTTCTTAGACTGAACTTCTTCCATTTGCCTCACATTCCTCAATGATACAACATTAACATATGCTTTAGTATTAGCTTCAGTGTTACTTGGGAGAGCCCCCGTTGGTCGGGTATTTTGGGAACTGGAAAGTTGCCCCATTTGACGTTCCAAATTTCTCATTGCTACTGCTTGGGCGTGGTGATCAACCATTATTTTCTTATTGAAAACAAGTTGGTCGTTCATCATTCTCTTCATAGTCTCCTCAAGGCTAGTTGATTGTTCAGCCTGAGGTGGTTTGTATTGTTGTTGAGGTGCTTGAGGTGATGGAGGCCTATAATGATTCTGAGTGCCTTGATTTCCACCCCAAGAGAAGTTTGGGTGGTTTCTCCAGTTGGGGTTATAAGTGTTCCCATATTGATTTGCTTGACCCCTATTCGCTTACCCACAATGCAAACAGACTCTAGATTACCTGTGCACAAGTCACTCGGGTGACTCTCTCCACAGACTTCACAAAATACCTGAATCTGTTGCATTGGTTGCACTGGTTGGGCCTGTTGCAGTGGTTGAGACTGTTTCTTGTTAATGATTAGGGTCATCTGATTGACTTTTTTAGTCAATGTAGAGATCTGGGCTGACAATGTTGAGACAACATCTAGTTCAAGAACCCATGGTGACTTTTGAACCACATTCCTTCCCATCTCACCTTGCCAGTCTGGATTGCTTTTGGAGAATTTATTCAATAATGCAAATATTTCATCATAATTCTTATCCAATACCTGACCTCCAGCTGCTGCATCTACCACAATTTTTGTTTGGGGATGGAGCCCCTTAATGAAAGTGTGAATGAACACTTCGTTTGTCTGATTGTGATGAGGACACTCTTTGAGTAGGACCTTGAACCTTTCACATGCTGAATATAAAGATTTGCCAGCTTTCTGTTTAAAGGAGACTATCTCACTTCTGATCTTTACAGTCTTTCCTGAAGGGAAGAACCTTGCCATAAATTTTCTCGCCAAATCGTTCCATGTTTTAATGGAATTAGTTGGTTCTGCCTTTAGCCATCGCTTTGCTTCACCCAAAAGAGAGAATGGGAAAAGCGTTAGCCTTACATAATCTTGCGTGTACCCGTTAGTGATATAAGTATCACTAATCTCCAAGAAGTTCAGAATGTGCTGTTGTGGATCCTCGTGTGGAAGACCCATAAACTGCCCCTTTGCATGAAGTAGCTGGATCATGCTTTGTTTCAGCTCAAAGTGCCCAGTGATTATGGGCTTCACTATGTTGGAGGTAACATTAACAATACTGGAAATTGCTACCTCCTGAACAGCCATGTGTTGTTCCTCTGCCATGTTCACAGGAATTTGAATGAGGTCATGAATATTGTCTGTATCCCTTGCTTCCCTCAACCTCCTGTGAAATGTTCTCTCAGGTTCGGGGTCACATCCGTCAAGTCTGTCCTGGCTTCTAACCCTACGTCTTCAATCGAAGTTCCTGAGATTAGAGCAAAGATCAAGTAACGTTAGACTAGATGAAATAAACAATTAAAGTGAAAACTAGAAAGTAATCTATATTCAAGTCCCCGGCAACGGCGCCAAAAACTTGTTGGTTCCAATCGCACACGCAAGTATACGTGGTCGTACAAGTAATATAATGATAAATCGAGTGTCGAACCTACAGAGACTTGGGTAGACTACTCACAATTCACTATAATTGTTATTAAATCAAGCCAAAATAAAAATTCAATAATGTGACTATGTTATACTACAATTCTAAGAAATAACTAATTATCAAGTAACGAGTGGATTGTTGTGTATTCAATAGAGACAAATATTCCAGGGTTGTGATCGATTCACCATTCATATTGTGTTCTAATTAACTCTCCCTTTCATATAATTCACTCATGGTTTCTAATTAATCGATAATTGCTCTCATAGCCTTCTCCTGAAGTACTACTCACCTATTCTCAATAGATTAATGCCTATATTCCTATGAAATTAATCTATTAGAATGCACTAAGATTACGATATTTAATTAAGCACGGTGACTAGGTATATTCCTATCCTAACCACAAATCCGCTCCCCTGAAGGGTTAAGATCGCGCTCTCTTTAATTCTTCCCTAATCTATACACGGCTCTCCCAAGCATAGCATAGATAGTATATAGAACCTAAATGCTGGCCAGACAATTAAACAATTAAACACATAATTAAAGAAACAACCATATATTAAGTGAACTATATTCAAAGTTAAGCTAATGTGGAATAACAATATTCATGGCTAAATTACATCCCCAGAACAATGGGTGTTTATCCACTCATGCTAAAGTTCGTGTGTATCTATCCTCCAATCTGGCGTGTATCTCTCAAAAATAAGCTTAGACTTGCTTTTATACGTGTTGGGTAGGTCTAGGGCCGAAATAACCGTGTCGCAGGAAAAATAGGAAAACATCTCGTCACTGGCACCCTGGGTAGCGTCGGGCGCCAACTAGGACGCTGCCCAATAATTTGTTTCTGCCTCCAGCGCCACAGGTGGCGCCCAGCCCTGCCTTTGGCACCCAAAATTGCTTTTTCTCGATTTCGTCCGCTAATTTCGCGCGTTTAGCCACCAATTGATCCCGAATCATTCCTACGCATAAAAACACTTCAAATTAATATAAATCATCACATTTAACATCTAAAACTCACGAAACAAAAGTAAAATATGAGGCAATATACATAGAAATATATACACTTTAAAATAAACATCAAGGAACAAGTTCTATTCTGAAGAAACAACGCCACCATCTTCTGAGTCTAAAAGTAGAAATCCTGGACTTGCTAAGCATTAAACTTCTTTTACTATATATATATTGTGCCTCAACCATGAGTTGTACTTCCCATTCTTGATTACCTTTTTAAGATACTTCCTGAAAACACTTATAGAATTGGTGTGAGCTAAGTCTATACTCCGAAGATTCGAGTCTCATGCGATGGCACTACCCTCGTGATACATAATCGGGCATGATTTTATGGTTCTTTTTTTTTTTTTTTTTTTTTTTTTTTATCCCNCCGAAGATTAGAGTCTCATGCGATGGCACTACCCTCGTGATACATAACTGGGCATGATTTTATAGTTCTTTTTTTATATCCCATGCTAACTATGCGGGTTTCAAATCTCCAACTGGACTTATTGACGATTTTCACATCTCCCCCTTAGACCAAAGGTTAAGGTCTTGTACTTGCGGATCTTTATCTTTTGTTGGGATCCGAATAACTTTTCTTATCTTCACTAATTCTTTGCACTTTCAATGAAGACTCACCTTCCGACTTACTTCTGAGAAATCCTTCTTACTAGGAAAACTATATTACCTACATAAATGGAAAGATAATGTATTCACAACTATCATACACAATCTTAATGATTTAACTCTGCTCACACTGTCAATGTTGGGGAGATCCATTTTCGATAATTCTTAAAGGCTATTCTTCTATAGTTGGCTCTCTTACTGCCTAACTGATTTTTGTCCCACTATAAATGTACTTCAGGTTTAACTTAAACTCTTAAAGTTCTACCATACATTTGGTATTTCAAACTGGCATGCATTCACTAGAGTTAACCTTGCTAAGTGAATCGAATTATACATGTACTAGCTTTGTTGAAATTGCTAATTCACTGTATCTACTCAAAACTTACGTATTATTCTTTTACTAACCACATGATAGCATCATATTTTATTCTCCTACTTTGAATAACTAAATTAAAGCATAAAGTTACTCCTAAGTTACCTTATCATCTGAGCATATTCTTTTGCCGCACACTATCATCCTTTTTGAACTATGAACATGGATCACACTTAGGGAAATTTCATCTGTCTTAAAAAAAATTGGAATATCTAACCCCTAACTTTCTATATACTTCAAAATCATATCAGATTATAAAAATTAGGGGTAAACACTTACTCACATAACTTAAGGAGAATTGCCATATCCTTTATCTTACAATAATAGATGTTTCTTATAGTAACTTACTAACGTGGTACTTTTTAGTTCTAATATGAATAAATCTAAACAACTTAAAATCATTCCTTGAAATTTGATATCGCCTGCTCTTGGTTCTCATTTCGTACATCATGTCTTCTTAGTCATATACATATGGAAAAATACAACTCTGATAATAACAATTGTTCCTGACTCTTAGGTATTTTGCCCTTAGGCTCTTTTCTGTCCAAAACTATAGTGACCAGTGTTAGGGTCTCACAACTGAACTATCATCATCCAACTTGTGGCTCCATTTCCAAGAATTAAACAAAGTTGTTCTAGGAGGTAAAACACATACGAATACACTACCATGCACAAACTTATCCTTCAAAGTATACCATCATCTGATAAATCACTTCCTGCGCCATCCAGTGAGTCTTGGTCTTAATCCAGACCTAAAATATGTGAGGATTTGCTATAATCATTGTTACTTACATTTTCTTTTAGCACCCATAGGCATCACTTTATACTCACCAGTCACCAAAATTTTGATATGCTAAAAAGTGGAGATCTGGTAACTGAATAACTGATATCTGGCATGCTGAATAACCATACACTTGCTAACTGAAAGACTATAGAACTGGTAACTAAGGTAAACTGATGACCATAAAACGTAATAACTACTTTCATACTCTCCAGTAAGGTTATTGTCTGATATGTACTACTATCCATTGCATCCCACTTCCAACATCCTCTCAAGTCTTATTTGTTACTAACATGTACTCCATAATTATACCCAATGGGAAATCATCCTCTCTAGAACCTTGGATTTTTCTTACCCATCTCTTGGGTATTTGATACGTCTGGAATTCGATAGAAAGAGAATGTTACCTATTACTTTAAGCTTCATGGCATGATCTAGAGTGTAAAGAAATGAGACAATCCTGGATGTCTTGGTAGTGAACCGTTTATATGAGTGGTCGGCACACATATATAAAGGAAGCTACACTGGACAAGACTTCATAGACTCCCTAGGACTCTTGAACCTAGTGCTCTGATACCAAGCTTTGTCACGCCCCGAACCTGGGTGTGGATGTAACACGACACTCGGTGCCTTACTACATATGGCCGAGTGAACCAACCGGCTGGATGAATCAACATGTCGTATAGTAACATACTGAATGCGGAAGATAAACTAACAAATGCGGATATATTGTAAGTCTAAATGATGTAAAATCAAATGCGGAAAAACTAATATAAGTCTTAAACATATATGTAGCAACATTTCTTTACCTTAAATGCATGTGACTCTGTCTAAATGTTACTCTAGTCTATGAAGTCTCTAATGAAGCATTGAAAACACTGATTGTCTGAAAATATCGAAGACTGTAAGGTAATGATAATGCCCCAAAAAATTGGGGATCACCACATAGCTAGTACGATAATCCTAGCGCTCTGAATCGTCAACCTGTAAATCATTACCAGCATCATGAGATCCAGGCCCTGGGCAAAAGGGGCGTCAGTACATTTGAATTGCATTGTTATGTAAAGTAACTGAAAAAAGGAATTATAAATACTGAAACTGAAACTAAGCTGATGACTGAGAATTGGTAATTGATAACTGAAATGATAACTATTGAAATGGAAACTAAAATGAAAACCGATAGCTGATTACTGATAACTGATAACTGAAATGATAATGATAAGTGATAACTGAATTGAACAAAGGAAGTAAGGATATGAATACTCTCTCTTCTGAATGATGAACAACTTGTTTATCTGAATAAGCTACGGCTCGGGCCCAATATATATGTGCACAAGCTACGGCCTCAGGCCCAAGTATACATATACATAAACATCATTCTTCATCACCCATAAGGTAAACAACACCCTTAACAATTTATCAACAATCAACAACCCAAACGTATAACACTGTTCATACTTTTCTATCAAACCCATCAACTCATATATCATGAACTAGAGTCTATAATCATTAATCCAATGTTAGAATCAATTAGAGGGTGAAGACATTACCTTTTTGAAGTTCAACCCTCTTGATTTCGAGTTTTATTGTTTCTTTTCACGAAATCCTGCTGGAAGACGGACCTTTTGTAAACTTAGTCGATTTTGTCGAATCTTATGCACCTCACTCTCCATCTTGACTCTGAAACAACTATTTTGACCCATACTCATCTCACCAGGACTTCATATGTCTAAAATATCAAATTAATACCCATTTAACATATCCACACCTAGTCCGAACATACGGGGTGTTACATCGTCGTCCTCCAAATCATTTCCCTTAATAGCGCATGTGTAAGAGGTATATTGGATTCAGTGGTCCCGTTATATTTGGGTATGTCAGGCATACGAAACTTCTTTGGAATAGGCTTCAGAGCCGCACTCGGAGGGAAGAGTTTTTGTACAAACTTTTTTGAATCCATTCCTTTCAATATTGGCGGCGCCCCCGGTATCTGGTCAACTCGAGAGTTGTAAGTCTCCACCTTTTTATCATTGGCTTCGATATACTTCTCTCCTTATTCAATTCTCTTGGTGAGCTCGTCGAGCATTTTCATTACAGCATGATCGGTCCCTGATGTGTTATCGCTCAATCTTTCCGGTACTGGCTCGGTACGACAAGTAATCTTCAGGTCGACCCTATTTGGAGCCCCGTGCTGATTTTGTAACTGAGCAATTGCGGTTTGTTGAGCCTAAAGCATTTGGGATATCACTTGGAGACTGACTCCTTCGTCTCGTTTGCCCTATGTATCACGGCCATCAGATCGGCCTTTTCTGCGTACACTCCCCTCGAGATTTGCGCCTAAGTCCACATTCAGAGAAACATGTGAAATGACGTCGAATGGGTTGATGGGAGCTGCTCCTCTGATATTAGCCTATGTTACCTCAATTCCTAAAGCAACCATATTTTCGTTTTCCCCGTGAAGTCCGAGGCCATTGTCACCATGTGTGGATGCATTTTGTGAGTTTGATATGTTTCAACCTGAAAGCAAAAATTCTTGACAAAGACAAGTGTAAAATAGTGTGTTTTACTAGAATCAGTGCTGAACAATCACTGTTATCCTTAGCCCCACGGTGGGCGCCAAACTGTTTACCCTAAAATTCGAGTAACAATTAAACTTCTATTGTGGTTTTAAGGATACGTGATCTAATTCAATACCAATTAATAAACAGTGAATTAAATGAATAAATTGGACAACAAAGTAAATCAAATCAATGTATCAGTAATGCGTTCGACCTCGATTCGAGATGGTCTTGAGGTTCGATAAGAACAGTGAAGAACAATAAGTAAATAGCAAGAGAAATAGATAGCAGTGAATATATTCTTTTTCTGTGAATCATAGATGGTACAAATGAATGAGGTTCCTCTTTATATAGTAGAAGAATCCAAAATAAGGTACAATTCTCATAGCAAAAATAAATCCTATGATTGGTGCCAATAACCACTTGATTCGATCTGTCCCGGGATTTCCGCTGAGATCTTCGGTCGCTTGCTAATATCTTGGCAATCTGTTATTATGCCTTACTCGAAGTCGGTCATGCTCCGTCTCGATCTTCAGCGAGTAATCCGATCTTCATGTTCCATGATCTGTCATCGAGCTCGAGCCATGTCCGTTACGAGCCTTCTCTCGAGGCAGTTCCTCATGTCTGCTAAATCGGACATACTCAATTTCAACCGTATACAATCTCTTTATTAGTTCTTAAAAATTATAAATATGTGAAAATTCAGTATATAAACTAGCTAGCGTTTGGATGTTTGGACACCCGAAAAATATGAAATCGTATCATTTGTAAGAGAATTGAGAGTCAACTTGGGTTATATACTATTATAAATATGGAAAAGAGCCAAATATACCCATGTACTATTAGAAAAGGTTTATATATATTCCTCGTTATATTTTGAGGTCAAATATATCCCCTGTTGTTGTACTATTGCTTCAAATATACATCTTTTCCGTTAAATTTGTCCAAAGTGAACATCCAATCCTACGCGACACTGATTATTGATGATGTGGATGTCACATGGCTTGCCACCTCAACGCCCATTACCCATTTTAGCCCCTTCCTTTAATTTTTTTTTTGCCACTAAAATTTTCTTTCCCTCCGCCACTATTGCCACCATTACCGCTACCATAAAAATATTGTATTTCAAATTTTAGTCTTTTATATATGGATTAGGGGCACTGAGGTGGCATACCATGTGGCATCCACTTCATGAAATAGCAGTACCACGTAGGATTGGATGTCCACCTTGGACAAACTTTAAAAAAGAGGGGTATATTTGAACCAAAAGTATTACAACATGGATATATTTGGACCTAAAGTATAACGAAAGATAAATTTAGACCTTTTCTCATAGTACAGAGGTATATTTGGCCCTTTTTCGTTATAAATATATAGGGAGAGAGGGTATTCTAGCTATTTCGTGTGTGAAGTTGTGAAAAATGTTACTCCCTCCATTTCAAAAAGAATGTCCTAACTTGACTTGCCATAAACTTTTGTAAAGAAGGGATGACTTTGGAGAAATGTGATTTTAAATAAGCCATAAGCTATAAAACTTTAGAAACTAGTGGTCTTAAATCTACCATAACATTTGTGTAGCTGTAACTACTTCCTATTTAGCAAATATTAAAAGGTGTCAACTTTTTTAAAACATACTAATAAAGAAATAGTGTCAATCTTTGTAAACCAGGGGGAGTAAGAAATTTGTGAGATTCTGAATACACTATTTTTTATTATTTTAGATCCTTTCAAATTGGTATCACAGTGAAATTTTTCAACTTTTTTTTACTTCTCTCTGAAATTTTTCAACTTTTTTTTACTTCTCTCTGAATTGTTGTCGTTGATTCACAATTACATTAAGGACAAAATTTGATCTTATAAGTATCTTTAAATCTCCCCACAAGAAAAATTAGTTTGAAGATTGCAATATACACGATGCTAATCAATCCAATAGTCAGGCATGCTTGTCTCACCAATTGCAACAATCATTTAAGATATATTTCCTTTCCACAAGAGTGCACCTATAAGATGCTTCACCAGAATCGTTTTGATCATCAACATAGTTATTATTGTATTAGCCATTTTATTTTTCGAATATGTTGTTATATTTTTAGGTTTATTTACAGGTATTAGAGTTTCTATTTTGTTTCTAAGCCTCTACTACCTCAAGATCAATAAACCTTCACCAAAGACTTTTGGGATAGAATTGTGATTTATTAGGATGACTTTAGTTTGGGCATAGATCTTTACCAATGTCTTTCCATAGATCTTTACCAATGTCTGGTCCGAACATAGGATAAGGGCAAAGTATAACAAAATGAGTGGGTAAAACTCGAAGAAAAATATTCTTTGAGTATTCTTTGACAGTCAAAACATCAATGAATAATGTGTTCATCTTAAGACTTTGGATTGAAAGTGATCTTAAGACTTGCTTAGTGGAAATAATTGAAGCACATAGAAAATAATTGACTCCCTTATTTCTATATAGACCCCTCAACACATAGTGTAAGTTAAACGCTAAAGTCACTGAATTAGTATAAACATTGATTTTAAGTTAGATTTATCCCTATATTCTGGTGAAATCGATCACAAATGACTTGATAATCAAACACTATATAAAACCTCAAGAAGAAATAATTGACTACACTATAAGTTTGTAATGATTTGAAATGCTGGAACTCCATTCCTTCTACTTTTTAGTGTTGCGCATGTTTTAACAAATATATGTAATTTTTATAAAATATTTATTTATTTATTGACATGGAATGCACGAGACGCACGTGTGATGCACGTGTGGCGCACACAGAAGCTTAATTTATTAAATTTACTTAATACCTCTTATTAAGGTTTGACTTTAAGCCACCAATTTTGTCGAGCCGCTCTTGTCTCAATACACATAAAGCTAATTCATTCAGCTTTAATTTAATAGCTTTCCCCAATACCCTTTTCTTTTTATTTTCAACATGTTCTATTTTTGTGCTTTTTACTAAGCATCATCGCTTATGGATCAATGGCAACAATGGGGTAATTGATGCATGATTAAAATTAAATGTAGAGTAACCCTAGATCTCCTCACCGAAAAAGTGAGTTCGATGATTATAATATACACGACAATAATTAGTCCAGTAACCAATTACGCTCATATTATCACACTAATCGCAACGACAAATGAAGATACAAAGAGTCAAACTATGAGCTACTTCGTCAGAATTATTTTAGTCATTAGCACAGTTATTGTTACACTGGTCGTTTCCTTTTTCGAATATATTATGACATTTATAGACGCATTTACGAGCATTTGTCTGTTTATATTGTTCCCATGCATCTACTACCTCAAGATCAAGAAGCCCTACTCCAGGAGTTTCGGATATAGTGTATGTTTACTGAGGTGATTTTAGTTTTGGGTTATTCTGTTGCCATATATGGTACTTAAGTTTCATTGAAAAACATATAGGTCACATCTGTCTAAAATAAGTATGATTCATGATGTGTACTTCAAATAAATTATGTTGTGCTGTGATTTCGGCTCCTTTCACATGTAGTCGTCATGTTACCGCTAAAAATATTCAATTTTAACTCCTAAACAATAACTTTGGGCGGCTACTCTATCTAAAACCTTTAATTAAATCATTTATGTGTATATATACAAGTCGAGTTGTCAGTTTTAAGGGTGGGCATAATTTGGTATATACCAAATTATTGAGCCAACAACAAGAAATTTAGTATTAGTTACGATATTTTTTATTTATGTTTCTTAAAAA
>ML343283.1:0-15650 GCA_005239505.1 Nicotiana paniculata
GGCAATTAAACTGGAATTCCGCCAGCCGTGCCTGTATTATCGCCTGCCATGGTCCAGGCCGGAAGCCTTCGTACGGAGCCGGTACCAGATAGCATGATATTTGACTGGGACATCAAATACGACCCAAAGAGCCATAACACATGCTTCGAAATGATGAAGTTACATTTTTTGGCATTTTATGGCAATTAAACTGGAAATCCCCTAGACATGCATGTATTATCGCCTGCCATGGTCCAGGCCGGACGCCTTGGTACGTAGCCGGTACCGGATCGCATGCTATTCGTTCGGGACATTAAATACGACCCAAGGAACCATAATCAACGCTTCGAAATGATCAAGTTACATTTTTTGGTATTTTATGGCAATTAAATTGGAATTTTGCAAGTCGTGCATGTATTATTGCTTGCCATGGTTCAGGCCGACGCCTTGGAACGGATCCAATACCAGATCGCATGATATTTGTCCGGGACATCAAATACTACCCAAGGAACCATAACCAATGCTTCGAAATGATCAAGTTACATTTTTTGGCATTTTATGGCAATTAAATTGGAATTCCTCCAGTCGTGCCTGTATTATCGCCTACCATGGTCCAGATCGGATGCCTTGTTACGGAGCCGGTACCGGATAGAATGATATTTATCCGTGACATCAAATACGACCCAAGGAACTATAACCAACGCTTCAAAATGATCATGTTACATTTTTTGGCATTTTATGGCAATTAAACTGGAATTCTGCCAGTCGTGCCTTTATTATCGCCTGCCATGGTCCAGGCCGGACGCCTTCATACGGAGCCGGTACCGGATAGCATGATATTTTACCAGGACATCAAATACGTCCCAAGGAGCCATAACACATGCTTCGAAATGATGAAGTTACATTTTTTGGCATTTTATGGCAATTAAAATGGAAATCCCCTAGACGTGCATGTATTATCACCTGCCATGGTCCAGGCCGGATAACTTCGTACGGAACCGGTACTGGATCGCATGAAATTTCTCTGGGAAATCAAATACGACCCAAGGAATCATAACCAACGCTTCAAAATGATCAAGTTACATTTCTTGGCCTTTTATGGCAATTAAACTGGAATTCTGCCAGTCGTGCCTGTATTATCGCCTGCCGTGGTCTAGGCACGACACCTTTGTACGGAGCCGGTACCAGATCGCATGATATTTTTTCGGGAGAGAAAATACGACCCAAGGAACCATAAACAACGCTTCGAAATGATCAAGTTACATTTTTTGGCATTTTATGACAATTAAACTGGAATTCTGCCAGTCGTGCCGGTATTATCGCCTTCCATGGTCCAGGCCGGACGCCTTGGTACGGAGACGGTACCGGATCGCATGATATTTTTCTGGGATAGAAAATACACCCAAGGAACCATAACCAAGGCTTCAAAATGATCAAGTTACATTTTTTGGCATTTTATGGCAATTAAACTAGAATTCCGCCAACCGTACCTGTATTATCGCCTGCGATGGTCCAGGTTGGACGCATTGGTACGGAGCCGGTACCGGATCACATGATTTTGTTCCGGAACATCAAATATGACCCAAGGAACCATAACCAATGCTTTGAAATGATCAAGTTACATTTTTTGGCATTTTATGGCAATTAAACTGGAATTCCGCCTGTTGTGCATGTATTATCGCCTGCAATGGTCCAGGTCGGACGCCTTGGTACAGAGCTGGTACCGGATCGCATGATATATGTACTGGACATCAAATATGACCCAAGGAACCATAACTAGCACTTCGAAATGATCAAGTTACACTTTTTGGCATTTTATGACAATTAAACTGAAATTCTGCCAGTCATGCCTCTATTATCGCCTGCCATGGTCCAGGCCGGACGCCTTTGTACTGAGCCGGTACCGGATCGCATGATATTTTTTTACAGTACATCAGATATGACCCAAGGAACCACAACCAACACTTCGAAATGATCAAGTTACATTGTTTGGCATTTTATGGCAATTAAACTAGAATTCCGCCTGACGTGCCTGTATTATCGCCCGTCATGGTCCAGACCGGAGACCATGGTATAGAGCCGGTACTGGATCACATGATATTTGTCCGGGACATCAAATACAACCCAAGGAACCACAACCAATACTTCGAAATGATCAAGTTATATTTTTTGGTATTTTATGGCAATTAAACTGGAATTTTGCCTGTCGTGCCTGTATTATTGCCTGCCATGGTTCAGGCCGACGCCTTGGTACGGCGCCAGTACCAGATCGCATGATGTTTGTCCGGTACATCAAATACGACCCAAGGAACCATAACAATTACTTCGAATGATCAAGTTATATTTTTTGGTTTTTTATGGCAATTAAACTGGAATTCTGTCAGTCATGCCTGTCTTATCGCATGCCATGGTCCAGGCCGGACGCCTTTGTACTGAGTCGGTACCGGATCGCATGATATTTTTTTACAGGACATCAAATACGACCGAAGGAACCATAACCAGTGCTTCGAAATGATCAAGTTAAATTTTTTGAATTTTATGGAAATTAAACTGGAATTCCGCCAGTCGTGCCTGTATTATCGCCTTCCATGGTCCAGTCCGGACACCGTGGCATGGAACCGGTACCGGATCACATGATATTTTTACGGGACATAAAATACGACCCAAGGAACCACAATCAATGCTTCGAAATGATCAAGTTACATTTTTTTGAATTTTATGGCAATTAAACTGGAATTTCGCCAGCCAAGCCTATATTATCGGCTGCCATGGTCCAGACCGGAAGCCTTGGTACGAAGCCAGTACCGGATCGCATGATATTTGTCCAGGACATCAAATACAACTCAAGGAACCACAACCAATGCTTCGAAATGATCAAGTTACATTTTTTGGTATTTTATGGCAATTAAACTTGAATTTCGCTAGTCATGCCTGTATTATTGCCTGCCATGGTTCAGGCCGGATGCCTTGGTAGGGAGCCGGTACCGGATAGAATGATATGTATCCGGGACATCAAATACGACCCAAGGAACTATAACCAACGCTTCGAAATGATCAAGTTACATTTTTCAGCATTTTATGGATATTAAAATGGAATTCCGCCGGTCGTGCTTGTATTATCGCTAACCATGGTCCAGGTCGCACGCCTTGGTACGGAGCCGGTACCGGATCGCATGATATTTTTCCGGGACATGAAATAAGACCCAAGGAACCATAACCAACGCTTCAAAATGATAAATTTTTGGGCATTTTATAGTAATTGAACTGAAATTCCGCCAGTCGTGCCTGTATTATCGCTTGCCATGGTCCAGGCTGGACGTCTTGGTACGGATCTGGTACCGGATCGCATGATATTTGTCCAAGACATCAAATATGACCCGAGGAATCATAACCAGTGCTTCTAAATAATCAACTAACATTTTTTGGCATTTTATGGCAATTAAAATGGAATTCCGCCAGTCATGCCTGTATTATCGCCTGCCATGGTCCATGCCGGACGCCTTGGTACAGAGCCGGTACCGGAACACATGATATTTCTCCGGGACATCAAATATGATCTTAGGAACCATAACCAACACTTCTAAATGATCAAGTTACATTTTTTTGCATTTTATGGATATTAAACTGGAATTCCGCCGGTCATGCTTGTATTATCGCCTGCCATGGTCCAGGCCGAACTCCTTGGTACGGAGCCGGTACCGGATCACATTATATTTATACGGGACATCAAATACGACCCAAGTAACAACAAACAACACTTCAAAATGATCAAGTTACATTTTTTGGCATTTTATGGCAATTAAACTAGAATTCCGCCAGTCATGCCTATATTATGACCTTCCATGGTCCAGACCGGACGCCTTGGTACGAAGCCGATACTTGATCGCATGATATTTTTTCCGGGAAATCAAATACGACCGAAGGAACCATAACCAACGCTTCGAAATGATCAAGTTACATTTTTTTGCATTTTATAGTAATTAAACCGAAATTCTGCTTGTTGTGCTTGTATTATCGCCTGCTACGGTCCAGGCTGGACGTCTTGGTACGAAGCCGGTATCGGATCGCATGATATTTGTCCGAGATATCAAATATGACCTAAGGAACCATAACCCGTGCTTCTAAATGATCAAGTTACATTTTTTGGCATTTTATGGCAATTAAACTGGAATTTCGCTAGTCGTACCTGTATTATCGCCTGCCATGGTCCAGGCCAGACGCCTCGTTACAGAGCCGGTATCGAATCGCATGATATTTGTCCGGGACATCAAATACGACCTTAGGAACCATAACCAATGCTTCGAGTGATCAACTTACATTTTTTGGCAATGAAACTGGAATTTTGCCAGTCGTGCCTGTATTATCGCCTGCCATGGTCTAGGTCGGACGCCTTGGTACGAAACCGGTATCAGATGGCATGATATTTGTCTGGGACATCAAATACGACCCAAGGAACCATAACCAATGCTTCGAAAAGATCAAGTTACATTTTTTGGCATTTTATGGCAATTAAACTGGAATTCCACCAGTCGTGCCTGTATTATCGCCTGCCATGGTCCATGTCGGACGCCTTGGTACGGAGCCGGTTCCGGAACGAATGATATTTCTACGAAACATCAAATATGACCTCAGGAACCGTAACCAATGCTTCAAAATGATCAAGTTATATTTTTTGGAATTTTATGACAATGAAACTGGAATTCCGCCAGTCGTGCCTGTATTAACGCCTGCCATGGTCCAGGCCGGACGCCTTGGTACGGAGCCGGTATCGGATAGAATGATATTTATCCGGGACATCAAATACGACCCAAGGAACCATAACCAACACTTCGAAATTATCAAGTTACATTTTTTGGCATTTTATGGATATTAAACTGGAATTCCGCCGGTCGTGCTTGTATTATCGCCTGCCATGGTCAAGGTCCGACGCCTTGGTACGGAGCCAGTTCTTGATCGCATGATATTTGTCCGGGAAAGCAAATACAACCCAAGGAACCATAACCCACCATTCGAAAGATCAAATTACATTTTTCGGCATTTTATGCTAATTAAAATGGAATTCCGCCAGTCGTGCCTGTATTATTGCCTACCATTGTTCAGGTCAGACGCGTTGGTACGGAGCCGGTACCAGATCTCATGATATTTTTTCCGGGACATCAAATACGACCCAAGGAACCATAACCAACGCTTCGAAATGATCAAGTTACATTTTTTGGCATTTTATGGAAATTAAACTGGAATTCCGCCAATCGTGCATGTATTATCGCCTGCCATGGTCGAGGTTGAACGTCTTGGTACCGAGCCGGTACTGGATCGCATGATATTTGTCCGAGACATCAAATACGAGCCAAGGAACCATAAATAGTGCTTCGAAATGATCAAGTTACATTTTTTGGCATTTTATGGCAATTAAACTGGAATTCCGCTAGTCGTGCCTGTAGTATCGCCTGCCATGGTCCACGCTGGACTCCGTGGTACGGAGTCAGTATCGGATCACATGATATTTTTACGGGACATCAAATACGACCCGAGGAACCAAAAAACCTCTTTGAAATGATCAAGTTACATTTTTTGGCATTTTATGGAAATTAAACTGGAATTCCGCCAGTCGTGCCTGTATTATCACCTACCATGGTCCAAATCGGACACCTTGGTATGGAGCGAGAACCGGATCACATGATATTTGTTCGGGACATCAAATACAACCCAAGGAACCACAACCAACGCTTTGAAATAATCAAGTTACATTTTTTGGTATTTTATGGCAATTAAACTGGAATTTCGCCAGTCGTGCCTGTATTATTGCCTGCCATGGTTGAGGCCGGAAACGTTGGTACGGAGCCGGTACCGGATCGCATGATATTTTTTCGGGAAACCAAATACGACCCAAGGAAACATAACCAACGCTTCGAAATGATCAAGTTACATTTTTTGGCATTTTATGGCAATTAAAATGGAATTCCGCCAGTCGTGCCTGTATTATAGCCTGCCATGGTCCATGCAAGACGCCTTGGTACAAAGCCGGTACCAGAACGCATGATATTTCTCTGGGATATCAAATACGACCTTAGGAACCATAACCAATGCTTCGAAATGATCAAGTTACATTTTTTGGCATTTTATGACAATGAAACTGGAATTCCGCCAGTCGTGCATGTATTAACGCCTGCCATGGTCCTGGCTGAATGCCTTGGTACGGAGCCGGTACCGGATAGAGTAATATTTATCTGGGACATCAAATACGACCCAAGTAACCATAACAAATGCTTCAAAATGATCAAGTTACATTTTTGGAATTTTATGGATATTAAAATGGAATTCCGCCTGCCATGGTCCAGGTCGGACGCCTTGGTACGGAGCCGGTACCGGATCACATGATATTTTTTCGGGACATGAAATATGACCCAAGTAACCATAACCAACGCTTCGAAATTATCAAGTTAATATTTTTGGCATTTTATAGTAATTAAACCGAAATTCCGCCAGTCGTACCTATATTATAGCCTCCCATGGTCCAGGCTGGACGTCTTGGTACGGAGCCGGTACGGGATCGCATGATATTTGTCCGAGATATCAAATACGACCCAAGGAACCATAACTAGTGGTTCGAAATGATAAAGTTACATTTTTGGCATTTTATGGCAATTAAAATGGAATTCCGCCAGTCGTGCCTGTATTATCGCCTGCCATGGTCCATGCCGGACGCCTTGGTACGGAGCTGGTACCGGAACGCATGATATTTCTCCGGGAATCAATACAATCTTAGGAACCATAACCAATGCTTCTAAATGATCAAGTTACATTTTTTGGCATTTTATGACAATGAAACTAGAATTCCGCCAGTTGTGCCTGTATTAACGCCTGCCATGGTCCAAGCCGGACGCCTTGGTACGGAGCCGGTACCGGATGGAATGATATTTATCCGGGACATCAAATATGACCCATGGAACCATAACCAACGCTTCGAAATGATCAAGTTATATTTTTTGGCATTTTATGGATATTAAACTGGAATTCCGCCGGTCGTGCTGGTATTATCGCCTGCCATGGTCCAGGTCGGACGCCTTGTACAGAGCCGGTACCGGATCACATTATATATGTACGGTACATCAAATACGACCCAAGGAACAACAACCAATGCTTCAACATGATCAAGTTAGATTTTTTGGCATTTTATTACAATTAAACTGGAATTCCGCCAATCGTGCCTATATTATCGCCTGCCATGGTCCAGACCAGACGCCTTGGTACGAAGCCGATACCGAATCACATGATATTTTTTCGGGACATCAAATACGACCAAAGGAACCATAACCAACACTTCGAAATGATCAAGTTACATTCTTTGGCATTTTATGGCAATTAAACTGGTTCTACCAGTCGTGCTTGTATTATCGCCTGCCATGGTCCAGGCTGGACGTCTTGGTACGGAGCCGGTATCGGATCGCATGATATTTGTCCGAGACATCAAATACGACTTAAGGAACCATAACCCGTGCTTCAAAATGATCAAGTTACATTCTTTGGCATTTTATGGCAATTAAACTGGTTCCACCAGTCGTGCTTGTATTATCGCCTGCCATGGTCCAGACCGGACGCCTCGGTATGGAGCTGGTACGAACCGCATGATATTTTTCTGGGACATCAAATACGACCTTAGGAACCATAATGAATGCTTCGAAATGATCAAGTTACATTTTTTTGCAATGAAACTGGAATTTCGCCAGTCGTGCCTGTATTATCGCCTGCCATGGTCAAGGCCGGACGCCCTTGTACGTAGCCGGTACTGGATAGCATGATATTTATCTGGGACATCAAATACGACCCAAGGAACCATAACCAACGCTTCAAAATGATCAAGTTACATTTTTTGGCATTTTATGGAAATTAAATTGGAATTCTGCAAGTTATGCCGGTATTATCGCCTGCCATGGTCCAGGCCGGACGCCTTGGTACGGAGCCGGTACCGGATCGCATGATATTTGTCCCGGGCAGAAAATATTACCCAAGAAACCATAATCAAGGCTTCAAAATGATTAAGTTACATTTTTTGGCATTTTATGGCAATTAATTTGGAATTCCACCAGTCGTGCCTGTATTATCGCCTGCCATGGTCCATGCCGGACGCTTTGGTATGGAGCCAGTGCCGGAACGCATGATATTTTTCCGGGACATAAAATACTACCTTAGGAACCATAACCAATGCTTCGAAATTATCAAATTACATTTTTGCATTTTATGACTATGAAACTGGAATTCCTCCAGTCGTGCCTGTATTAACGCCTGCCATGGTCCAGGCCATACGCCTTGGTACGGAGCCGGTACCGTATAGAATTATATTTATCCAGGACATCAAATACGACCCAAGGAACCATAACCAACGCTTCGAAATTATCAATTTACATTTTTCTGCATTTTATGGATATTAAACTGTAATTTCGCCGGTCGTTCTTGTATTATTGCCTGCCATGGTCCAGGTCAGACGCCTTGGTACGGAGCCGATTCCGGATCGCATGATATTTTTCCGGGATAGTAAATACGACCCAAGGAACCATAACCAACCCTTCGAAATGATCAAATTACATTTTTTGGCATTTTATGATAATTAAACTGGAATTCCGCCAGTCGTACTTGTATTATTGCTTACCATGGTTCAGGCGAGACGCCTTGGTACAGAGCTAGTACCAGATCTCATGATATTTTTTCGGGACATCAAATACGACCCAAGGAACCATAACCAACGCTTCGAAATGATCAAGTTACATTTTTTAGCATTTTATAGTAATTAAACCGAAATTCCGCCAGTCGCGCCTGTATTATCGCCTGCCATGGTCCAGGCTGGACGTCTTGGTATGAAGCCGGAACCAGATCGCATGATATTTGTCCGAGACATCAAATACGACCGAAGGAACCATAACCAGTGCTTCGAAATGATCAAGTTACATTTTTTTGCATTTTATGGCAATTAAACTGGAATTCCGCCAGTCGTGCATGTATTATCGCCTGCCATGGTCCAGGCCGGACTCCTTGGTACGGAGCCGGTACCGGATCATATGATATTTGTAAAGAACATCAAATACGACCCAAGGAACAACAACCAACGCTTCGAAATGATCAAGTTACATTTTTTGGCCTTTTATGGAAATTAAACTGGAATTTCGCCAGTCGTGCCTATATTATCGCCTGCCATGGTCCAGACCGGACGCCTTGGTACGTAGCCGGTACCGGATCGCATGATATTTTTTCGGGACATCAAATACGACCCAAGGAACCATAACCAATGCTGCGATATGATCAAGTTACATTTTTTGGCATTTTATAGTAATAAAACCGAAATTCCGCCAGTTATGCTTGTATTATCGCCTGCCATGGTCCAGGCTGGACATCTTGGTATGGAGCCGGTACGGGATCGCATGATATTTGTCCGAGACATCAAATACAACCCAAGGAACCATAACCAGTGCTTCGAAATGATCAGGTTACATCTTTTCGCATTTTATGGCAATTAAACTGGAATTCCGCCAGTCGTGCCTGTATTATCGCCTGCCATGGTCCAGGGCGGACGCCTCGGTACGAAGCCGGTACCGGATCGCATGATATTTTTCCGGAACATCAAATACCACCTTAGGAACCATAACCCACCCTTTGAAATAGTCAAATTATATTTTTTGGCAATGAAACTGGAATTCCTCCAGTCATGCCTGTATTGTCGCCTGCCATGGTCGAGGTCGGACTTCCTGGTGCGGAGACGGTATCGGGTTGCATGATATTATTTCGGGACATCAAATACAACCTAAGGAACCATAACTAGAGCTTCAAAATGATCAAGTTACATATTTTGGCATTTTATGGCAATTAAACTAGAATTCTGCCAGTCGTGCATGTATTATCGCCTGCCATGGTCCAGGCCGGACGCCTTGGTACGAAGCCGATACCGGATCGCATGATATTTTTTTATAGGAAATCAAATACGACCCAAGGAACCACAACCAACGCTTCTAAATGATCAAGTTACATCTTTTGGCATTTTATGGAAATTAAACTGGAATTACGCCTATCGTGCCTGTATTATCCGCTGCCATGGTCCAGACCGGAGGCCATGGTATGGAGTCGAGACCGGATCACGTGATATTTGTCCGAGATATCAAATACAACTTTAGGAACCATAACCAACGTTTCGAAATGATCAAGTTACATTTTTTTGCATTTTATGACAATGAAACTGGATACCGCCAGTCGTGCCTATATTATCGCCTGCCATGGTCCAGGCCGGACGCCATGGTACGGAGCTGGTACTGGATAGCATTATATTTATCCTGGACAACAAATACTACCGAAGGAACCATAACCAACGCTTAGAAATTATGAAGTTACATTTTTGGGCATTTTATTGAAATTAAATCGGAATTTCGCTAGTCGTGCCTGTATTATCGCCTGCCATGGTCCAGGCTGGACGCCTTGGTACGGAGCCGGTACCATATCACATGATATTTTTCTGGGACATCAAATACGACCCAAGGAACCATAACCAACGCTTTGAAATGATCAAGTTATATTTTTTGAAATTTATGGCAATTAAACTGGAATTCCCCCAATCGTGCATGTATTATCACCAGCAATGGTCTAGGCCAGACGCCTTGGAATGGAGCCGATACCAGATAGCATGATATTTGTCCGGGAAATCAAATACGACCCAAGGAACCATAACCAACGCTTCGAAATGATCAAGTTACATTTTTTGGCATTTTATGGAAATTAAACTGGAATTCCGCCAGTCGTGCATGTATTATCGCTTTCCATGGTCCAAGCTGGACGCCTTGGTATGGAGCTGGTACCGGATCACATGATATTTGTCCGAGACATCAAATATGATCCAAAGAACCATAACCAGCGCTACGGAATGATCAAGTTACATTTTTTGGCATTTTATGGCAATTAAACTGGAATTCCGCCAGTCGTGCATGTATTATCGCTTTCCATGGTCCAAGCTGGACGCCTTGGTATGGAGCTGGTACCGGATCACATGATATTTGTCCGAGACATCAAATATGATCCAAAGAACCATAACCAGCGCTACGGAATGATCAAGTTACATTTTTTGGCATTTTATGGCAATTAAACTGGAATTCCGCCAGTCGAGCCTGTATTATCGCCTGCCATGGTCCAGGCCGGACGCCTTGGTAAGGACCCGGTACTGGATCCCATGATATTTGTCCGGGACAGAAAATACGACCCAAGGAACCACAACCAACGCTTCGAAATGATCAAGTCATATTTTTTGGCATTTTATCGCAATTAAACAAGAATTCCGCCAATCGTACCAGTATTATCGCCTGCCATGGTCTAGGCCGGACGCCTTGGTACGGAGCCGGTACCAGATAGAATGATATTTGTTCGGGACATTAAAATACGACCCAAGGAACCATAACACACACTTCGAAATGATCAAGTTACATTTTTTGGCATTTTATGGCAATTAAACTGGAATTCCCCCAATCTCGGTTATAATATCGTCTCACATGGTCTAGGCTGGACGCCTTGGTACAGAGCCGGTACCGGATAGCATGATATTTTTCCGGGAAATCAAATACGACCCAAGGAACCATAACCAAAGCTTCAAAATGATCAAGTTACATATTTTGGCATTTTATGGAAATTAAACTGGAATTCCGCCAGTCGTGCATGTATTATCACCTGCCTTGGTATGGAGCCGGTACCCGATCGCATGATATTTGTTCGGGACATCAAATATGACCCAAGGAACAATAACCAACACTTTGAAATGATCAAGTTACATTTTTTGGCATTTTATGGGAATTAAACTCGAATTTCGCCAGTCGTGCCTGTATTATCGCCTGCCATGGTCCAGGCCGGATGCCTTGGTACGGAGCCGGTACCGGATCTCATGATATTTTTCCGGGACAAAAAATACAACCCAAGGAACCATAACCAACACTTCAAAATGATCAAGTAACAATTTTTGGCATTTTATGGCAATTATACTGTAATTCCGCCAGTCGTGCCTGTATTATTGCCATCCATTGTCCAGGTCGGACGGCTTGGTACAGAGCCGGTACCGGATCGCATGATATTTTTTCGGGACATCAAATATGACCCAAGGAACCATAACCAACACTTCGAAATGATCATTTATATTTTTTGGCATTTTATGGCAATTAAACTGGAATTCGGCCAGTCATGCGTGTATTATAGCCTACCATGGTCCAGACCGGACGCCTTGGTATGGAGCCAGTACCAGATCGCATAATATTTGTCTGGGACATCAAATACGACCCAAGGAACCACAACCAATGCTTCAAAATGATCAAGTCACATTTTTTGGCATTTTATGGCAATTAAACTGGAATTCCGCCAGTCGTGCTTGTATTATCGCCTGCCATGGTCCAGGCCGGACGCCTTAGTACGGAACCGGTATCGGATAGCATGATATTTGTCCGGGACATTAAATACGACCCAAGAAACCGCTTCGAAATGATCAAGTTACATTTTTGGCATTTTATGGCAATTGAACTGGAATTCCGCCAATCGTGCCTGTATTATCGCGTGCCATGGTCCATGCCGGACCCCTTGGCACGGAGCCGGTACCGGATCGCATGATATTTGTCCGGGACATCTAATACGAACCAAGGAACCATAACCAATGCTTCTAANGGTACCGGAATGCATGATATTTCTCCGGGGCATCAAATACGACCCAAGGAACTATAACCAACGCTGCGAAATGATCAAGTTACATTTTTTTTGCATTTTATGGCAATTAAACTGGAATTCCTCTAGTCGTGTTTGTATTATCGCTTGCCATAGTCCAGGCCAGACGCCTTGGTACGGAACCAGTACCGTATCTCATGATATTTTTCCGGTACATCAAATACGACCCAAGGAACCATAACCAGTGCTTCGAAATGATTAAGTTTCATTTTTTTGGCATTTTATAGTATTTAAATCGAAATTCCGCCAATCGTGCCTGTATTATTGCCTGCCATGGTCCAGGCTGGACGTCTTGGTATGGAGTCGGTACCGAATCGCATGATATTTGTCCGAGACATCAAATATGACCCAAGGAACCATAACCAGTGCTTCAAAATGATCAAGTTAAATTTTTTGGCATTTTATGGAAATTAAACTGGAATTCCGCCGGTCGTGCCTGTATTATCGCCTGCCGTGGTCCAGGCCGGACTCCTTAGTACAGAGTCGGTACTGGATAACATGATATTTGTACGGGACATCAAATAGGACCCAAGGAACAAAAACCAATGCTTCGAAATGATCAATTTACATTTTTTGGCATTTTATGGAAATTAAATTGGAATTCCGCCAGTCATGCCTGTATTATCGCCTGCCATGGTCCAGGCCGGACACCTTGATACGGAGCCGGTACTGGATCGCATAATATTTTTCCCGGACAGAAAATACGACCCAAGGAACCAAAACCAAGGCTTCGAAATGATCAAGTTACATTTTTTGGCATTTTATGGCAATTAAATTGGAATTCCGCCAGTCGTGCCTGTATTATCGCCTGCCATGGTCCAGGCCGGATACCTTGGTATGGAGCCGGTACCGGATCGCATGATATTTGTCTAGGACATCAAATATGACCTTAGGAACCATAACCAATGCTTCGAAATGACCAAGTTACATTTTTCGGCATTTTATGACAATGAAACTGGAATTTCGCTAGTCGTGCTTGTATTATCGCCTGCCATAGTACAAGTCGGACGCCTTGGTATGGAGCCGGTACCAGATAGCATGATACTTGTCCAGGGCATCAAATACGACCCAAGGAACCATAACTAACGCTTCGAAATAATCAAGTTAAATTTTTTGGCATTTAATGGCAATTAAACTGGAATTCCGCCAGTCGTGCCTGTATTATCGCCTGCCATGGTCCAGGACGGACGCCTTGGTATGGAGTCGGTTCCGGATCGCATGATATTTTTACGGGACATCAAATAAGACCCAAGGAACCATAACCAATGCTTCAAAATGATCAAGTTACATTTTTTGGCATTTTATGGCAATTAAACTGGAATTCCGCCGGTCGTGCCTGTATTATCGCCTGCCGTGGTCCAGGCCGGACTCCTTAGTACAGAGCCGGTACTGGATCACATGATATTTGTACGGGACATAAAATAGGATCCAAGGAACAAAAACCAACGCTTCGAAATGATCAATTTACAATTTTGGCATTTTATGGAAATTAAATTGGAATTCCACTAGTCATGCCTGTATTATCGCCTTCCATGGTCCAGGCCGGACACCTTGATACGGAGCCGGTACTGGATCGCATGATATTTGTCCTGGACAGAAAATACGACCCAAGGAACCATAACCAAGGCCTTGAAATGATCAAGTTATATTTTTTGGCATTATATGGCAATTAAATTGGAATTCCGCCAGTCGTGCCTGTATTATCGCCTGCCATGGTCCAGGCCGGATACCTTGGTATGGAGCCGGTATCGGATCGCATGATATTTGTCTGGGACATCAAATACGACCTTAGGAACCATAACCAATGCTTCGAAATGATCAAGTTACATTTTTCGGCATTTTATGACAATGAAACTGGAATTCCGCTAGTCGTGCTTGTATTATCGCCTGCCATAGTCCAAGCCGGACGCCTTGGTATGAAGCCAGTACCAGATAGCATGATACTTGTCTAGGACATAAAATATGACCCAAGGAACCATAACTAACTCTTCGAAACGATCAAGTTAAATTTTTGGCATTTTATGGAAATTAAACTGGAATTCCGCCAGTCGTGCCTGTATTATCGCCTGCCATGGTCCAGGACGGACGCCTTGGTACGGAGCTGGTACCGGATCGCATGATATTTTTACGGGACATAAAATACGACCCAAGGAACCATAACCAATGCTTCAAAATGATCAAGTTACATTTTTGGCATTTTATAGTAATTAAACCGAAATTCCGCCAGTCGTGCCTGTATTATTGCCTGCCATAGTCCAAGCCGGACGCCTTGGTATGGAGCCGGTACCCGATAGCATGATACTTGTCCAGGGCATCAAATACGACCCAAGGAACCATAACTAACGCTTCGAAATAATCAAGTTAAATTTTTTGGCATTTAATGGCAATTAAACTGGAATTCCGCCAGTAGTGCATATATTATCGCTTGCCATGGTCCAGACCGGATGCCTTGATACGGTGCCGGTACCGGATCACATGATATTTATTCAGGACATCAAATACGACCCAAGGAACCACAACCAATGCTTCGAAATGATCAAGTCATATTTTTTGGCATTTTATGGCAATTAAACTGGAATTCCGCCAGTCATGCTTGTATTATAGCCTGCCATGGTCCAGGCCGGACGCATTAGTACGGAACTGGTATCGGATAGCATGATATTTGTCCGGGACATCAAATACGACCCAAGAAACCATAACACACGCTTCGAAATAATCAAGTTACATTTTTTGGCATTTTATGGCAATTAAACTGGAATTCTGCCAATCGTGCTTGTATTATCTCCTGCCATGGTCCAGGTCGGACGCCTTGGTACGGAGCCGGTACCGGAATGCATGATATTTCTCCGGGACATCAAATACGACCTAAGGAACCATAACCAATGTTGGTTGATTTCCCAATGCACACGCAAGTGTACGTGGTCGACAAGTAATATAGGAAT
>MDKI01109047.1:0-16339 GCA_005239505.1 Nicotiana paniculata
CGGTTTTAACCGGTCTGGGCCGGGCCGGTTACGGGTCAACCCGGCCCGTTTGCCACCCTTACTCCATTGTAAAGGGTGGATCCGCCCCTAACTTTAAGCCTCAATTACTTGTGGATCGCTGAAGGCAGAATCTGGCAAGCAAAGCTCGTGCACCCTTCCTGCCATTTCTCACTCCGCGAAGGGAGAAGAAGAGGGAAGAAAAATGAGTAAAATTAGAATCTAATACATTATTTTATATATAAATGATAAATTGTACTATATCTTATTGTAATTAAGTGATAACTTCTCTAACAAAGATAAATAAATTTATAATATAATATAGATAAGTAAATATTCCTTGACAGATCGACCAAAATGATTGCAACCTCTTGCTAAATATACAAAAATATATATACTGATTTTGTATAAAACATGTGTATTTTATGCATCTTACACATTAATATGCAAAAAACAAATGTGGCTATTTTAGGGGACGGTGATACTGTATAACAATCTTAATTTTTTTTAATGGACGTTATTCTCTTCCCATTCAATTTTGCTTATTTTTATGAATGGTTAAGTATATCCCAATTAGAATGGGAGTGAGTTTTTGTTATGGAATATAAATATTTTCTGTTACACAGTTGTAATATTGGGATTTAGGCTAAAAAATTGTAATCTTTGTTTAGAATTTGTGTAGTTATGAAAATTTCCTTGTAGTATATAGGTCTAATAAAGAGAGTTGTGATTGGATCAGCACGCGTATTGGTTGCTTTTTGCTAATTTCTCCATTTGATATAGAACAGAATTTAAAAAAACAAAAACTTTAATGGGATTAAACAAAAACTTGAAAAAGAAAATGAAAATACAAATTACTGTACAAAGTGAAAAGCAAAAAAAGATGAATGGAATTAAGTTGCCCCACATCTCGATCGGAAAAGAATCACGAGAATTTCTTTTTTATCACTATTAAATTCCATAGGATAAACCAAATTAAATAGAAGAGGAACCTCGGGCTTCATTTCATATTTTTGAGTAATTTTCATAGTTGGTCATTGGGTCAAAATCCGACCAAGTTCAGTTAATGCGAATGAATAAGTGTAGAAGTTATGGTCGAGGTCGAGCAGGACCCAGTAGCGAAGAATTGCCAAGTAAGATATCAAGACCGAGGTCGAGCAGATAAGGGTAATAGTAACAACTAGGATAGTCTTGGACCGAGGTCGAGCAGATAAGCGTAGTAGTAACAACTAGGATAGTCTTGGAATCACCAACAGGAATATCCCTTATATAGTAAGAAATAGGGAACAAAAAAGGGATTCTCACTTTCTGATAAGAACACCTGTAAGAAGTTGACTCTTGAAAGATAATACAAAAAGTTTGCCTTATTATTGTAATTGATTTTGTTGTTTCTACCTTTCCACCCACACGATCCAAGAACACTTTGTCCATTTTCATATTCAGTTATCACACGTTGTTGTCAGAAGAAGGAATCATTCACATCATTCAATATTTTGGTGACACATTCTTCATATTCACATTACTATCATTTATCATATTTATTGCCTATTATTATTCCTTAACTCATCTATAACCATTAAATATCCCCTAGATATTAAATAGCTTTGAATGATGTCTCATATTACCGACATCAAATATCTAGAATTTATTATATTTAACCAGGATTTGCCCACTATCATCTTATTTAATTGGTTTAACAAAGAGTTTAATATTTTTTGGTCAAATAATTTGGCGTCGTCATTGGGGATTTCATAGTTAAAATTTTAGTTTCTTCTAGATCTAAAAAAAAGGAAACAACATAACTTTCTTTTTCCTACTTGCACGACCTAACATGGCAGGAAATGGAGAAGAAAGATTGAAGGCAGTAGCAAGCCTCACTGCTAACCTCCTAAGCACCATCAATGAGGTCAACGGAGATGACGAGGAGAATGTGACGCCAAGCGTTTCACCTAGGCGAAGTGATTCACCCTCCCTCATGGCAACGTTACCGCCTCTCATGGGAAAGGAGCCTCTACGTCCACGACAGAAAAAGCACCACCAGTAGTGAAAAAACTACTAGAGTCATGGTTGACGAGTACACTGAACAGTATACTCGACAAACCTGCTCAAGGGGAAAGCAGAAATGATGCACGAGTCGACATCACAATGACAACCAACGAGCAACACGCCCTTCCTCCAACAGGTATTACACACACTGTTAATGATGCAGGTAATAACGCCCTCGCTGTCGTTCTAAGAAAAATGGAGGAGATGGAGAACGAGAATAAAGCACTTCACGACCTATGAGGGAGCACCAAGAGAGAGTTGATAAAATACCAGGTGCCCCGAAACTTCTGCCAAAACGAGATGTCGACCGGTTCGTGGAACAACCGTACAGTGATGAGGCTGCACCACATGCTATACCCAAAACATTCAAGATGCCGCCATACTTAAAAATATATGGTGGCACAACAGACCTTGAAGTTCACATCATCCACTACATCACCGCAGTGAAAGGAAACGATATCACTAAAGAACAAGTATCGTTGGTAGTACTGAAAAAGTTCGGCAAAACTCTAACCGGGGGAGACCTGACATGGTACTCACAACTACCAGCACACTCCATAGAAACATTTGAGGAGATGGCCGACAAGTTCGTCACTGCCCATGCCGGGTCTAAAAAAGCAGAAGCCATGGTGAATGATATATTCGCCATTAAACAGTCACTCGGAGAAGGACTTAGGGACTTCCTCGCCCGATCAACAGAGTGAGAATGATCCTTCCAAACGTGACAGAGGGGATGGCGGTAACAACTTTCCAGAACAGGCTGAATAGGAACGGGTCGAGGGCACCTACAAAACTATTGAGTAGGCTCATGAAATACCCCCCACCACCTGGGAAGAAATATGCAACACTTACTGTGCCGAGGTGAGAGCAGATGAGGACGACCTTAACGGACCAACCCAACGGTTGACGTTAGTCCAGATGGAGTCGAGAAAAAACTGCCGAAACGATAGCCGAAAGGATCATGTAGGTCCGTGCCTCAATCACGAAAGACATCAGCCATACATCAGGACTGCTGTCATACCATCCTCCCGCCATGGTGATGGCCCATCTAGGCCGCAAACAGGGACTCACCGAAATGAAAGAGGTATGCCTCTACTGTTATCTGCTCATAATTTTTGTGTTTCTCCTTCAGAGATAGTCTACGCCCTCGAGAAGCTCGGACCTAAGGTGAAATGGCCCCCCAAAAGATAAAGTCCGACCCAAATGCTATAAAGTCGAACGCCCTCTGCGAATTCCATCAGGAGCGAGGCCATAAGACCGAGGACTGTATCGCCTTGAGGCAAGAGGTAGTAAACATGCTCCACCAAGGGCAATTGAGGGAACTAATGAGCGACCGAGGAAGAGCCAATTTCGCTCGTGGGCGGGAACAGCATCAAGGCCCACCGAAACCACCCTCCCCAGGACGCACCATCCAGATGATTATCGGCGGAGGCGACGACGCAACAATCAATCACATGAAATTCACAACCACCCACAAGTTAAAGCGGTTAATCACCTACGAACGGTATGACGACCTCGAAGAAAGTATCATCTTCGACAATTCGGATACCCACGTTGAGCGGACCTCCAGAGAGATCACAATGCATGTTCTGGCCGTTGGTATCACCCTGGAAACAACGTTTCACATCATGAATCAAGACACAACGTACAACGCCATCATAGGATGACCCTTGATACACGCCATGAGGGCCATCCCGTCCAGCCTGTATCAGGTCATCAATTTTCCCACCCCGTGGGTAGTATTCAACATTCGCGGCGAGCAACGCACAACCTAAGAATGTTATCGCATCTCCCAAGACTGCACATACACTGAACAATTTAAATGCAAAAGCGCAGAAGCGTATAAATTAGCGAGGTCGAGGTCAGACGGTGACGAACACACAGACATCATCAAAGACCCCGACATCGTGGAAGCCACAGGATCAACTGTGGAAGACCTCGATCCCATTCAGCTGGATAAAGGTGACCACAACAAAAAACTCTACATCGGCCATAAACTCCAAGAACCAGGTAAATTCCATAAATTTTTAATTGACAACGCAAACTTGTTTGCCTTCTCCCATGCATATGCCAAGAGTCCCGAAGGAAATAGCAACACACAAGTTGAATGTCGACCTACTTTACTCGCCAGTACGGTAGACCAGAAGAAAATTTAATGTCACAATAAATGATGTCGTCCGTGATGAGGTGGAAAAATTTCTCACAAACGGTTCTATCAGGGAGTCAAAATACCCCCAATGGGTCGCCAAAGTGTTCATGGTGAAAAATAAAAACGGGAAATGGCGTATGTGCGTGGAATTCACAGATCTAAACAAGACCTTCCCAAAAGATTCATTCTCGTTGCCTCACATTGATCAGCTCATCGACGCAACAGCGGGGCACGAGCTATTAAGTTTCTTGGAAGAAAACTCGGGTTACAACCAAATCCTTATGGAGGAGGAAGACCAGGAAAAAACCACTTTCATCACCCACCAAGGGACGTACTGCTACAGAGTCATGCCGTTTGGGCTGAAAAATGTAGGGGCAACCTATCAGAGGCTCAATGTTCAAAGAGCATCTCGACAAAATGATGTACGTATGTGTAGACGACATGTTGGTCAAGCCGAAAAGAAAAGAAGATCACATGGACCATATGAGGGAGGCCTTCAACATACTTAGGCGGTATGGCATGAAGCTGAATCCCTAGAAATGCACCTTCGGCATGACCTCAGGGAAGTTCCTCGGCATTTTAGCATCGCAGAGAGGCATTGAGGTTAACCCCGACCAAATCAAGGCTATAGAGGGAATACCTGGAAATTTGACCAGCAAGAAGCAGGTGCAAAAGCTGACTGGTCGCATAGCCGCCCTATCGAGTTTCATCTCAAGATCCTCTGATAGATGCCATAAATTCTTCGACGTACTCAAGAAATACAACGGACTCCAATGGAATTCTGGGTGTGTCAACGCCCTAAGGGAATTAAAAGCATATATGTCCTCGCCCTTGCTGCTTGCCAAGGCGGAACCCGGAGAGCGCCTCCTAATCTACCTGGTCGTATCCGACGTTGCGATGAGCGCAGTCTTGGTCCATGAAAACAAAGGTACACAATCTCAAATCTATTACATTAGCAAAACTTTGGTCGATGCCGAAACAAGGTAACCTCACCTCAAAAACTAGCCCTGCCTTTAGTCGCAGCTTCACGAAAGCTTAGACCTTATTCCCAATGCCACCCCATCTCGGTGGTCACAACCTTTCCCCTGAAGAGTATCCTACATAAACCCGAGTTGTCGGGTAGGTTGGCTAAATGGGCAATCGAGTTAAGCGATCACAATATAATATATCAGCCGCGAAAAGCGATAAAGTCGCAAGTACTCGCTGACTTTGTCGCCGACTTCAGCCTTAAAGTAGTGCCCGAGGTCGAAAAGGGAGCCACTAGCACTTCCCCCAAGTTACCCTACCTATGGATACTATACACCGATGGAGCCTCCAACGCGTCAGGATCCGGACTGGGACTCGTACTCGAGGTCCCGACGGACGAAGTAATTCGCCAGTCCATACGATGTCCCGATATGACTAACAATGAGGCCGAGTATGAGGCCGTGATTGCAGGACTAAAACCCTCAAAAATGGAGCACGACGGGTCATCCTCCTATGTGACTCACAACTCGTCATCAATCAAGTCACAAGGACTTTCCAAATCAAAGAACAGAGACTATAAAAATATAAGGCCGAGATCTGCAAGCTGCTGCCCGAGTTCGATGAATGCCAGCTTGATCAGATACCTCGAGCACAGAACATCGAGGTAGACGACCTCGCCAAATTAGCGGCAGCTACAGGAACTGTAGACATGTAATTTTTGACCCTCCCCGAGATTTTACACATTTTAGCGTTTAACAATTTAGTTTAGGTAATATCTCTATTTTAACTTATTTTGACTCTTTTACTTTATATTATTACAAAATTGAGAAATACAAAAATAGTTTCGTTTTTTTCTATTTAATTAAGGTATTAGGTATTTTTAGAAAAATATTATTTTTAACCCATTTTTATTTTTAGTATAATCTTTGAAAATATCAATATATATAACTTCATGTCATAAGGTATTTTGTTTTAATTAATTAGGAATGAGTTCACAATTTTATAGTTATTATTTTAGGAATTAATATTTTTAGTCTAGTAGAGTTAAAAGTCCACTTTTAAAGGTAAATTTGGCCAAAATTTGGTCCAATTCGGACCAAGCCCATGATTCCTAAGCCCACACTCCCTTAACCTAGAAGACCCCCCTAATATATAAAAATCCTAAGACTCTTCTTCTTCCTCACCTCTTGAACTCTACCAACGCCCACACCCCTAAGAGAACCTGGACGGCCGCTCCTCTTACACCCCAACTGCCGCCTCACACGACCTCCACTAGCCGCGCACCCCACCCTAACATCTCCAGCCACCAACTCCTCTAGACAAAGCCACCAGCCGCGAGCCCTTCCCTCGCCAGAATCCCTCTAAGTTGCCGCATCAAATCAGCCACACGACCACCCTCAGTCATCTTCTCCCTTCAACTCCGCCGCCACCTAACCACTCAAACCTCCACCGCCGTTGTCGCGCCCCACCTCCCAAAGCATCAGACCAACCCTCCTCCACCCAACTCGCTAGAGATCCAGCCCCACCCCATCGTCCCTCCTCTGAAATTGGTCACCACACACATACAAATGGTGGAAGAAAAATGGACCAGATAGCAGGTCGTTTTCTCTGTTTAAATCAATTTTCTGGTTTCAAAAATGCATTTCGTGTGAGATCCGTTCGAAGCTTCTGATTTGAGGTCCGTTCGAGGTCGCCGGTTGCGATTCCAGTCTTAGGTGCACTGTTCTCGTTGCTGTCCTATTTGCTTCTCAGAATTTTGGATTGATAATATTATATGTTCGTCTCTTATGATTTTTTCTATTTTTTAGCTTGAGTATTTCATATCTAATATTACGAATGTGTTTGATGAACGTTAGTTATTAAGACTAATTAGGAATTTGGGCTAAATTGAATCTGAGGAAGCTGTGTAGTTGATGTTGAACTTGTACAAATTAGGTAAAAAAACAAATGGGTCATGGGAAATAGGTAAAACCAGTCCTTAAAAATTAAATCACGTTTAGATGTTGTAGGAGTTAATTTCGGTTGTGTGAATGAATCAAAAGAAAGTGAGTAGGTAGTGAATTTTTCTTTTATTTTGTTTTGTCTCCTTTTATTCACTTTATTTTGTCTCACTGATCGTAGAAAATGCTTTAGGCGCGACTTAATCTATCATCATGATTGTGTACACGTTCGCGTGACATAACTATGATTCTTTAAAAATAATTCGAGGTATGCGTTCGCGCAACTTTGGCCAAACTTCTTAATATTAATAAAGTGTGATAAATTGTGTACACATATGCATGACATGATTCTTGAAGCGCCGAATGAAATGAGTACACGTACGCGTGACTCATTTCAAGATAATTTCATAATTACAAATAAACGAGTAATTAGAAGTGGTAAAAGGTAAAATATACATAGGTCTTAAAATGAGTAATTAAACAATTAAGCCAGGTATGATAAGCGATCATGCTAGAACCACGAAAATCGGGAGTGCCTAACACCTTCTACCGGATTAATAGAATTCCTTACCCTATCTTCTGGTTTCATAGACTTTAACACAGAGTCAAAACTTCCTCGATTTGGGATTTAGAATAAACTGATGACTTGGGACACCATAAATTATCCCAAGTGGCGACTCTGAATAAAATAAATAATCCCATTTCGATTATGTCACTTTAATTGGAAAAACTCCCCATATCCTCCCTGCGAAAAAAGGAGGTGTGATAGCTCTGGCGACTCTACTGGGGATCAAACCCAGAATCTCTGGTTCAGGGTCCAAAAATTCGAGCTTTTTAATGTAATTTTACTTGGCTTTTACGATTGTTGATATTACTGTATTTTGTGTGCCTAATGTGCTAATTGTCACTCATTTACCTCTTTAATATTATTTGATCTGTATTTAAATTGCCTTCTTACGCCTCCCCTCCGAGTCTTCTAAAAAATGGCGCACACGTTCGCGTGGCCCGCTTTTCTGTTAGAGGTCGTACCAAATAAGAACGAGGATGGATCAGCAACAAGGCTGGGTAGACTTTCGTGCTCCCGGTACGTTGCCCCCACCTCGGCCCGAGTTGTCCGTTTGGGTAAACAAGGTCTAGAACACAACACCATGTTTGAACATAGAATAACATAGCCTCATGCCGGATCTCCAATAGGATCGTTTGTTTGCAGGACGTGCATTTGACTTAGGGGAATCAACACAAGGGTTGGGTCTGTCTAGGACAGGTGCACCCAAATAAAAAAGACCATCTTGATGCACTTTATGTGCTACATGTTGCATTCTTCAAGGGTAAAAGGGGTCATTTGGCGGACCGATGATGGTTGAGGGTAACTGAGAAAGAAAAGAGAGTTAAATATGAAAATTAATCAAGTAAGGCCCAATTATATTTTTCTTTCACAACTTTTTCAAGAAAAGACAAAAAAAATGATGAAAAATGAAAAATCCAAAAAGATTTTGCACTTTCCCATCATTTTCAAAAAAAAAAAGTCAAAAAAAGGAGAAAAAAAAAATCCAAAAATATTTTACATGTTTCATCATTTTTCAAAAGAAAAGAAAAAGACAAAAAATATGTTTTTTCCAAATCAGTGTTTTTTTATTTCTATCTTGTATCCAATCTTCCCGAATTATGCATACCTGATTCTCGTCTTTCGGGGCGGGATACGTAGGCAGCCTACATATGGTCCGGTATTCTTTGTGAGTCTTAAGTTCTTGGCTTCGAGGGTTGTAGCCAATTCTTGCATGTCTAACCACTTTTGGCCACATCGGCCTTTTCACAAAATAGGGTTTCACAAAGTGGTTTGTTGAACTGTGTTTGGAGAGTCTTGAATCCACAATTAGATGTCTCCTTGTTTTGAGGTCCGTCCTTCTTGAATTTGCATGTCTAGCCACTTTTCATTTCTGCAAAGTAATTTTACCATGTCTTAGAGGTCACATTTGTAGAGTTTGCACTTCTAGCCACCTTTTGGCCACGTAAGCCATTTTGCAAAAAAAAAAAAGCCCCGATCATGTCTTGCATGTGTCCAATAGGAGGTGTTATTGTCTCACATAGTGTTCTAAGTCTTTAAATCTATTCGGTCTTAGTTTTCTCATTCAGGTGTAGATCTACTTATCGGAGCTTGAGCATGACAGACGCCCAGGACCATCCACTCAGGACCGCTGCATTCAAGAGTTGCTTAATGAGATTTTTTTTTTTCCGTTTTATGTTTTGAGTCTCTTTTTTATGTTGTCTTTTACTTTCTAGTCATGTCCTGTAGTATTGAGTCGTCTAGATAGTGTTAGAGTCTGTCGTAGTTAATTTAAGTTTGTTGAGCTTTTGTTACCGTACTTCCTGTTTTGTATTTATGAAAAAAAAAATAGTAAACGAAAAATCCAAAAAGATTTGTTTTTTATTTTATTTTGTTCATTACTTTTCCAGAACTACGCTTGGTCTGATTCATGTGGAACATGATATGTAGGCAACCTACATAGGGTTCGATCGAATCATTTTTTTTTAAAAAAAATTTAAAAGAAAATTAAAAAAAATAGATGAAGTTGTGGGATGTGAGAAATGAGAGGAAAGAAAAGAGTGTTAATAGGAAAGAAAAAGAAATAAAAAATAAGCAAACCGAGTGTTGAAGACTGAAATGAACAAATTGGGATGATGCCAAATGACCTTGTGACCTTCGAAGTCATTCTAGAGTCGTTAATTGTTACTAGGTGCATTGCACGCAGTGTGATATTTTTATATGATAAATTCCCTAGCGCTATCATGTTGGATTTTGTTGTGCTCCTCTTTGGTACTTTCATTGTTATCATAACAGGAGGTGGTTAGTTTGTGGTATTCTAGTGAGTCATCCGTACAACACAAGGTCAAAGAGAAAGATAGCTATGGCTAGCAAAGACTTGGACACATGTGTTTTTTATCCGTCTAAGGAGATTGTTGAATCAGAATCTGAGTTGAAAGAAGAATTCTTGAGGTTGAAATGACAGATGGCCGAAATATACCAAGCCTGGATTAGTGGGCATCCTCCACCATTATTTCCCACTAACTACACTAAAAGCCTCGTCACCATTCCGCCACTGTCACAAATCCATATTCCCACAGCTGCTGATATCTCCCCACAACCTTTTCACACTCCACCAGCCAAAAAAACCGCATACCCTGCTCCAACATATGCTCCTACTTTTGTACTCCCTCCACAAGTTACCCTCCACCGAGCCTCTAGTGAGCCCGCATTCTAGGTTCCAGATACACAATACTATGCCTCGGAACCCACCTTAAATTACCCAGATCCTTACTCATACACTCCTCACTTTGAGCCTCATGTTGAAACTGAGAAACCACCCAAGAACGCGAAGCAAGAGAAGATATTTAGGAAAGTAAAGACTCTAGAGAAATCATTGAGAAATATGCAAGGGTTAGGAAGCCAGGTGAGTGTGGCTTAAAAGGATTTGTTTTTGTTTCCTGATGTCCAACTTCCTGTTGGGTTCAAGATGCCCAAGTTTGACTTGTACGACGGACATGGGGATCTTGTAGCTCATCTGAGAGGTTATTGCAGTAAAATGAGAGGCGCCAGGGGAAAGGATGAATTATTGATGGCGTACTTCAGCCAGAGTCTGAGTGGGGCAGCTTTGGAATGGTACACCCGTCAGGAACCCAGAAGGTGGTACACATGGGACGATATGGCTCAGGCCTTTTCCCGAAACTTTCAGTACAATATAGACATTATCCCAGATCCCATGTCCCTCACCAAGATGGAAAAGAAGCCTAATGAAAGCTTTAGGGAATATGGGCTCAGATGGAGAGAGCAAGTTTCCCGAGTCAATCCCCCCATGGAAGAAAACGAGATGGTCGAGTACTTTCTTCAAGCTCAAGAGCCTACTTACTTTGGGAATTTGATATCAATTGTGGGTAAACCTTTTAATGATGTGGTGAAAATGGGAGAAAATGATAGAAGATGGGCTGAAGTCAAGCAATATCATGAGCTATTATGCTTTAAAAGCCACAACACAAGCAATTCAGAACGACACAGGAAGCTTGTTGAGTCATAAGGAACATGATGATGTTTCCATGGTTGTCTCAGGATCACGACATGGCCCAACAGGTCCACCTCACCAATATACTCAGCCTTGACACTCACGCCAACCCCAAACCTATCCCCGAGCTCCACATAATCCACCTCAGTATTATCCTCTGAACCACATCCGGTCATCTGTCCAACCACTGGGTCACTCCTTATGGCGAGCGCCAACATTGCATAACATACTCTTGCCTTCACAACATGTTCGAGCATCCAACAACCCTAGAAAACAGGGGCATGGAGGGGAACAAAGGCAAAGAAATATTTTCACGCCAATCAGAGAATCCTACACAAGCTTGTTTGAAAAGTTAAAACATTCTGGCCTGATGGAGCCGCTCCTCAGCTATACTCCGGACCCATATGCAAAAGGTTTTGATCCAATTGCACGGTGCATGTACCACTCTAATTTCCAAGGGCATAGCATTCAAGATTTTCGTGCTTTGGAAAGGGAAATAAAAAGAATGATTCAAGAAGGGATAATTGTGATCCAGGACATTGACACCCAGAATATAGCGCAGAATCCTTTACTTGCACATGATGCAGCACACTTTGTGGGGATGATGCGTGGTGACATGGAGTATGAGAATCCTCTCGGAAACTTGCCTACTGAAATTGAAGAAGTCCATGGTGATTCTGATGAGAAAATTTGTGGCTAAATGTCAAGCTTAGCAATTGAAAAGTCATTCCCTCCTCACTAGGAAGGAATCTTGGTAGCTTGTTTTGATGTTTTTTCTATTATCTGGGTTATTTCAGGGTTGTGATCCAGATTTTATTTATTTTGTTGAGTCAAACCCTTCTATCACTCTATTATGTTTGTGCAAGTCTTGTCTGTCTGTTTTGTTGCTATTTTCATTATCCCGGTTATTTTAGGATTGTAACTCGGATTTTAGGTTGTTGTTTTTTGTCTTGTCGTTAAACCCTTCCATCATTTATTTAATGAAATACAGTTTGTCCTTTTGTGTCATTATGTGCTTAGTTCTCTTCACGCCAGCTTCAATGGCATGACATGCATGCGGAGTTTTTAGCCAGATCTTGAAAGACAGTCTAATCATGGAATAATGAAACACAATTTTGAATATGATAAAAAGATGCATAAGGAAATAAGTAAAAATTCACGCATTCTAAGATAACCTGTAGCTTGAATTGAGTGAAACCGAGGCAGCTAGTCTAGGAATCAAGAGGTTGATAAGAGCATACAACAAGGAAATGTCTCTCGAAGCAGTTTGAGGTAGATCAGTCAGTGTTGAAATGCATCCCTCCACATCAAGATAGGATTGGGTCAAATCTGCTTCGAACTGGCGAGGGTCATTCATTGGGATAAAAGGTAGTGCCCATTGGCACTTTGTGTTTGTGTTGATGCCATCAAGAGACATTGTGCATGGTTATTCTGCTTATTTTCACTTGCATGTTTGTATTTGTCACTTTTAAAGTTTGGTATGACGAAGGCATTTTATTCCTCTACCCCAAACACTTTTATCTTTTACTACCCCTTTTTGAGCCTTAATTTGTTCTCTTTCATACCCCTCTTTTGGAATCCGAAATAGAGTTAGATAATAAAAAAAAGAAAAATAAAAAAGAAAACAAAAAAAGAAAAAAGAAAACAGAAAAATAGAAAACAAAAAAAGAGAAAAATAGAAAAGGAAAAAAAAGAGAAAAAGAAGGAAAAAATGGGAAAAACAAAACGAATTGTTCGTTTGAACTACGTTCGACCCGATTCCTTTTAAGGATATGTAGGCAGCCTTACTCTGAGGTTCGGTCCCATCAAATTAAAAATCCATTAAAAAAATCCCCAAACTCCAAGAAACTGGGGCAGAGGTTTTAATTTTGCGAAAAAATCTGATTCCAAAAGTTGTAATTTTGAACCATTTCATCTTAAATTATTTTGAGCCTTCATGCCACCCTTGTTTAACCATAGAATTAGATCATTTTACTAAAGCTATTTCTAGGATGAACACGGGTTACTAATAATCAAGGAAATAGAGAAAAATGAATAATAGACAATATTGCAGAAATATAGAAAAGCAAAGTAGATTGTATTCGAGAATCAAATGCCTTTACAAGTTGTATTCCCCTCTCTTATATAGGAGATTCCTTGATATAACGTACAACTCTTGCTATGGTTGCCCATTAATGATTAATTATGACATTAATGAGGTGTTACAAAGGATAACGGTAATTGGGGTACAATTACATAACGTACGAGTAATCAATTTATGGGTTCTTGAATCTGCCCGTAGCTTTGTCCAAATTCATTCTGACCGTGTCTCTTCCCTGTTTTGATCAGTTGAGTTTCCCGTGGCTGATAAGCTCGAGATTTTATTGAATCGTACCTCTTTGTTCCATACCTCTTCAAAGAATCACATCCAGCTGTCGTGTTTTCCTGTGTCCACATAACTGGCTGAGTTGTCAAAAGTTGGCTTACGTGTGAAACTCTTTTTTACCAATACAGATAGTCCCCCCACTTACCATATATTTATCGATTAATATTTGGTAAGTGGATACTCATTTATGGCGGGAATATTTTGCCGCCGCTTTTCCTCGAAACATTGTATCCTTCTCTAAACCATAGGCGTCGTATGTCACTTCCATTTAATGCTTATACCACGTGTCCTTCTCGGATTGATTATGCATTTACTCGACACCTTTTAGGGCTTTTTGCGGTTGTGTCAGTCCCGAAGTGACACCTTCAATTATGACTTTTCATCATTATTTTTCTTTTTTTCCATGTTTGATGGTTGTCCTCAAGTATAAATACCTTTCTTCTTTTCTTTGCTTCCACGAAACACTTTCTAACTTTGTCTTTTGTAAAGAACTTTCTTCTTGCCTTTGTAAACATGTCTTCTTCAAACCAACCTCAGGGAGTCATAGATATTGAAAATTTAACGCCATCTTCTGCTCCGACTAGGAGTCAGAGGGGTGGTAGACTTAGGAGTCTAGGATCCACTCCTTCGAGAGGCTCCTCTTCTTCTCAGATAGTTCCCTCTCCTTCCGCTAGGTCTCTAGTTTCTCCGAGGTATAGGCCTTCTCGGTCTTTATCTAGAGGTAGAGGTGAACGCCTTTGTGGACTTGGAGTTGATGAAATTGTCCCTGCTGAGTTTGTCTTTGCTAGAGATAATCAAGTTCTTGTCGACCAATCTTCTTCCCTTGAGAGTGTCGAAAGGTATCCAACCCTTATAACTGAGGGTCAGAGTTCCCTTGTTCGTAGGGAGTGTTTTTGGAGGCCTGATTTCCCTGTCTTCATTCCGAATAGTAATCAAAGAATTACGTCTTACAAGACGGGATATTCTTTTGTTTTACGTACCCTTTTACTCTAGGGTTTATACCTCCCATTGACCTAGTCATAATTGAATTCTGGCATTTTTTCAATATCTGCTTAGCACAAGTTGGTCCACTTGTGTGGCGACTTGTCGCATGTCTTAGGAGTTTAGCTTCTTTAGCTTCGGTTCCTTTTACTTTCAATTATCTTATTCATCCCTACTCTCCTACCTTGTTTCGTGAAGGAGTTTTTACTCTGATTGCTAGGAGCAAAAGAGTGATGGTAACCCCTGGAGATGATAAGGATAGGGGTTGTTACCTCCGATATGTTGCTGTACCCACTGTTGGTTTAGTGGGTGAAGAAAATTTCCCTTCCCTGAGAAGTGGAATCGCGCACATGAGTATGCTTTAACTCGCATCTATTTACTTTTCCTCGTTCTGACTTGAGATGTTTTACTAACACCGTATATGTTTCTTCTTCTCTCAACAATCATGGATACTGTTGAGAATGTCTCCGGCGCTTGTATTGGTAAAAAAAAGTTTCACACGTAAGCCAGCTTTTGACAACTCAGCCAGTCACGTGGACACAGGAAAATGCGACAGCTGGATGTGATTCTTTGAAGAGGAACGGAACAAAGTGGCACGATTCAGTAAACCCTCGAGCTTATCAGCCACGGGAAACTCAACCTGATCAAAACAAGGGAGAGGCACGGTCAGAATGAATCTAGACAAAGTTACGGACAGATTCAAAGAGCCACAATTGATTACTCGAACGTTATGTAACCGTACCCCAATTACCGTTATCATTTGTAATGCCTCATTAATGTCATAATTAGTCATTAATGAGCAACCATAGCAAGATTTGTACGTTATAGGAATCTCCTATATCATGGAGGGGAATACAGCTTGTAAAGGCATCTGATTCTCGAATATAATTGACTACGCTTTTCTATATTTCTGCAATATTGTCTGTTATTCATTTTTCTCTATTTCCTTGATTATCAGTAACCCATGTTCATCTTAAAAATAGCTTTGTCAAAGGGTCTAATTCTTTGGTTAAACAAATTGGTTCCGCTACCGAGAATCTGATAATATTTGTTTTCCTTTCAAGTGATATCCTATGAACTATGTCAAACTCCAACGACAACAACCAGCAAAGAAGTGGAACCCCAGTTACATCTCCTTCAGGAACCCCATGTGGTTCAAGGGAACAATCCCCAGAAAGATCCAATAACATTAATGGTGATAATGATCAAACTGTGGAACAAGATCGTGTAAAGAAAATGATTGCAGAGTATGTGAGCCAAGCTTTGCAAGAATTTGTGAGAGGATTACCGGCACCGTTACCTACACCGCCGACGCCACCCCCCAATAACACCATCACCATGGAAAATCCTCAATCTGGGTTGGCAAACTCAGGAAGAGGAGATACTCCTAATGAATCTCTCGAAATGAGACCAGGTATATCTAATAACTCAGAATTACTAAATTTACTGCTAACCATGCAGAAATAGATAAAGTATCAGAACGATCGCATCGAACAAATTCCTGGAGTACCACCTATCATCAAAGGCATTGATGTTGATAGGTATTCTCAACAACCTTGGAAGCCAAGTGCGGCACCCTTGCCTATACCCAAGAAGTTTAAAATGCTTGACGTTCCCAAATATGATGGAACAACTGACCCACGTGACCATGTGACTGCTTTCACTACTGGGGTAAAAGGCAACGACTTAACAAAACAAGATATTGAATCAGTCCTTGTCAAAAAAATTGGGGAAACACTTACCAAAAGGGCCCTAACCTGGTATTCTCTTCTTCCTTAAAATTCTATTAACTCTTTTGCTGAGCTTGCAGATTCGTTTATAAAAGCACACTCTGGTGCAC